>NNCF01127836.1:956485-1007384 GCA_002313205.1 Laupala kohalensis | reverse complement strand
GTACCAGTTTTTAGGGCTTTAATGACCTCGATGTCGACGAGCCGTAAAGCCCAACAAAAAAATCAACATATCTCCTTCTCAATTTCCCCCCCCCCATCAGGTCACGGTTTGGTGGAAGAGTAGGCCGCATGACCTGAACTTCGCCAAAAACATCTAATAAATAACAAAATAATGTCAGCAGGTTCGGAAACAATAAGGTGGGGAAGTCGTAATCCAAGGTTGGGATGACACTTCCAAAGGTATGGAGGAATCCTTTTCTTCCTTGGATTTCGGATCCAAACCTGTTCTCTCGTTGGGTTTTTCTCCAATTCATCCTTCAACCCTTCCAGGGCGCCGTCTTTGACAGTGAGGTCCATGGGCAAAATGAAAAGTAGAACTTCTTCCGCGTTTGCAGTGGGAACGAGATGGTAGCAGATCAGCGCTATGCTAATGAAAAGTGAAATTGCACTGCTCTGGAGCAGAGGGCAGCGAAAGGAACAGCATCTCACGTGAAGGCGTTGCCTCTGAGGCAGCAAAAGGCGAGCGGTTGACCGCGAAGGCGGAAGTGACGATGGAGGCGGTAGCGAAAGAAAGCAAGTGATGACCACGAGTGGCAGGGCGGAGTCGTGCTGCGACCTCTTCACTATGACGTAAATGGAGATTTTGGTTATTTTATACCGTTATACCAACCTGGTGTCATGTCTACTATGATGTTTGTCTACAATGGATGTTTGGAGCCTCACCCCAGTCGAGATTTCAACATTTGACCCTCGAGTTTATGCACTCAATTTTTCAAATACGTTGACTAAACAATTACAAATTACTAAAGTTCTTGTTTTCACACCTCAAGATTGCGTTGTGTACTTTGTGCAATGATCAATTTCTTGGTGACACCAACCTAATTTCTAAATTAGAAGAAGGAATATTTTATAGAAATGGGGGATAGTATAAGCAGATAACAAACCTACAAGTTTTCCTGCTTGGACCATCAAATCATTTACCCTTTCAGATTGACTTCGAGTGCTATTATTTTATTTCGATTAAAATCTTACTCTCTGTCTAGCCTCTCTAGCATTTGTCTAACTCACAAGAGAGATCATGAATAGTTGGAAGAATAGATTTCATGACTTGAACTACGTCACATCAAACATAAGGCATTTAATTAAAAAATCGTAGTGAAAGACCTATGTAGTAGTGTTTTCGTAGGTCCTTCCCATCTAAACTTTCTTCCTTGCGAGGGAACTCGTCGTTGCTGAACATCCACGGAAGCTCCGTTCCGCGAGTGCGTGGCCCGCCTTGGGCAGCGAGAGCGGTTAACCGCTTATGATGCGGGCGTGCGAACGGGCGGGTCAGTGGGCGATGCCGTTGGAGAAAGGAGGCGGAGGACGGGCGCGTCTGCTGCACAGTTCGTTCCATGACGCCTTCTCACGCATGCTTCCGCTCTGCTCCGATTGTTCATTTGACCTGTGCATCCCAAGTTATTCGCTACGTACGAACACTTATTTTGCAGCTAAGTCTCGGTCAAAACTCGAAGGAAATTTGAAGAAAAAAAAGTGGGAGGGATATTATAAAAATAGTTGAGGAGGCGACTTAGCATTTATTGATGACCTGGAAAAAAGTCATCTCACTAATCAGTCATAGCATACAACCCCAATGTAAGATCATGAGTTACCCCAGGTTTATCTGACCTTAGGTTAGATCAGCCACATAAGAACAAGGGTGTCCGGATGACTGACGAACCGTGAGGAAACGACCGTGGAGCAATGAAGCCGGCGGACACGTTGGAGCGGTACGATAATAGAGACGACCAAGATTCAATCTAATGGTATCCAAGATTTTACCATTAGTTTTAGTTCTTTTGGATTATACGAGTTTCGTAAGAAAGCATTGCATTGACCATCAAAAGTCGCCTTATTCCATTATACTTTCATTAATTTAGTCTGAAAGAACTGAAGTTTGAAAAACCAAATTCGTTCTCAATCAGCATTAAAAGTAGGATAAATTTTGCAGGTTCAGAATCGTATTAAGTAAACTCCCTTCATTTTCGCATATCACGACAGGACTTTACTCAAATTCCTTTGACAAATATTTACACCTTCCCATTATTCACGACCATATTTCGTTATATAGAGGGTCAAATTTATGGCTTAAATGTCATCATATTAAAAAGAGCACCAATTTAAATCACTTCGATTGAGTGTAAGGAAGGTTTTGAAAACTCCGAAGATTTCTATCGTACAAGATGGCGGGAGGTAAGAATAAATAAATAAATTTAAAGAATACAATATTGGAAGTCGGAGTCATTGTAGACGCCATTGTATTTGAGTTAAAATACTTAATTTCCTAGTCATAAAAAACAATACCTTATTATTAAATTATTATTTGTTTGTGCAAATATATTTTTTTAAAGTAGATTCGATTACTGGATATACACTCGAGATGTTTTGGTGCCCTGCTATTTTTAGCCACGTAAGCGTTCTCTGCGCTTGGTTTAGTTATGCCTCTAAATATGGATCAATCAATTATCTTCAATTACGGCACCGTATTAGAAAACATTTACCATGCATAATTAAAATATCCTAATACGACTAGCTTTTGCAAATTAAAATTAACGTAGAACGTAATCTCGTATCTCACTAATGACCCCCATTAGCATCAAATCGTTGCATTTTTGCAAATTTTCTTTTGCCTTCATGGGAAACACGATGTTTGTGATCTCGTTGAATATGTCATAAATATTTAATGTTCGAGAATATGATGTTCTGTTAGGCTCCGGCATTAAGAGAATTAGGTGCTTCACTCGTCGTCTTCACTCGTACATACAAATATTCTAGAAGTTTGATATTCTGGAACGTCGATCTTTTGTGTACGTTTCATGTAATCTGGGTAGTTCAACAAATAGAAATATGTTAAGTTCTTGTAAAATCTGTTTTTGATGAATCGGAACTTAGTGCACATGAAGTATCAATGATATGAAGGCCGATATAAAAAGATTGTTAACCATGAAATGTCATGGCATTGCTACGAAACACGAGAAATATCGAAAGCTGTGTTTTAAGGAATATGTGAGATCAAGGTGAAATATTGGTATTGCAAAGAACTAGCAAATGATGGTTACAAGTGTGGTTGTTATGAGTTCTAAGTCGCAAATTGACTGAAACGAAAAGAATTCGGTGGAAGAATGTTAGGCAAAGGTAAGTAAAAGCCTATCGCCCGCACACCCACTCGTACTCTTGTTTGCTCCACCCATTGCCAGGTCACGAAAGCGAACACTAAGTTAGCTGAGCGCACTACTGCATTTAAACGAATTGTTTATGACGACGTCTGTGAATAACAACTTCTGGTGNGTTTATGACGACGCCTGTGAATAACAACTTCTGGTGCAATAAATAATAACTTCGTGAATAATTCACGCATAAATTTTATTCTTCATACCGAATTGATTTATATTCGCTTCCATGCTTCCCGCCCTGGAAACGTATATTTCAATGACACAGTGTGGCTGAAGGGTACTCCTGAATTTTGGTTTGGATGAAAGTAACCTTCGTTCAAAGTCGGTAAATAAGACTCGGTAGCATAATTTAATCATGACGTCGACGCTAGTGACATTTGGTGATATGCGTCTCTAACACTCTCATACATGTGTTATAGAAAAGTTTTGGTTCGTCTATCGACTTTCATGTGGGATAAAATTCACCCAGAGGAAATGGAAATACGAAAAATTGTTCATACAGAAATACATTCTTTCGGCGTATCATAAAAAAAAATAAAAAAGAATGTAGTAATCGAGTGAACAGCGATAGATAGGAAAATAACTGATCATGAATTATGCTGCTGGCGATCTAATTTTTTATTGTTAGTTAGAGAAAAATTAAAATCGTAATTTTGTCGAGTGACGCTCAGCTTTTTTGTTTAGTTAAATATTGTCCAAACATGAAAACAAAAAGTGTGCTCAAGTATTTATTATCATATCTCTCCAGAACACGTAATCATATCTTTTGTCTGGGATAGTAGAGATATGCGTAGCACTACTGCTTTCATTTTATTTTGGACATATTTTTTGACATGCTGGATTTGCATTTTCTTTTCATCATCCCCAAATTGTTGGAAATACAATTTCTCCAATGAATGACAAATATTCTTGAATTAGCCACAAAGGAATAATATAACTGTTCTTTTTGTCATGTATTCTAATTTTTGTTGGTCTAGAAAATTTTAATTTACAAATTTCAAGTGTTGTGAAAATGGACATTCTTCTAAACCTTTTCTCCAAATAACCGAAAATAGCAAACTTTCATCGTCTCAGACTCAAACACATAATTTTCAATGCAACTCCGACGAAATGCTATCCCTACTCGCAAAGTGCCATGTAGTGCAAGCACCTTAAACAAACGAACTGCCATATGCGCTCACACAATAGCGGCCATCCATCCGAAAACGTGCGACTGCCGCGCTCCGCAATTATAAACAAGGGATTTTCTGCTCGTGGACGAGAACTATAATCATCGCCTCGAACACTAATTTCGATCGGTGCGCTCTCGTAATTATCGACCGATGATAAGGAAGCGTTCTCCTGAGCTGAGAGAATCGATTCGCGCGCGTGTCGATATAAATCGCGGAGCAGCCGCCCCATGCCCATGACGGAGGTGGCGTTTATGTTTGAAGTACCGTGGGTTCACGGGGAGTATACGCAACCGGATAGCATGGATTGGGGAACTACGAGCACATTTATTTCCATTGTTACTATGGCATATAAAGAACTATACCAAATGTCTTCTATAATTCGAAATGTTTTACAATCTGGCAACTTCGACAATTGCTATTCATTTAAAATACCACTGTTTTTAATTAATTTTCATGCCACGCCCTGGATGTTTGCCGTACTTTGTGACAGTTACCTCTATTTTTTTCTAACTGGTCTATAATGCACACAACACGTCGGCACGTGGAGACGGAGATTAGGTCTGGATACGTCAATCTAAATGTTAAGGTGTGGTGAAAATCCCCATCGGGGATCAAACCGCGGTCATCCAGTCAGTTGCTCAGCGCCCTACTCACAGAGTCGCATCATAAATACGTACATACAAGTATAATGATAAATATTTACATAATTATCTTTCATACATTATTAAACATCGTTTTCAGAAAAAGACCCCCCTGAGTCCGGAAAAATCCCTATCCCAAAAAGTATCAAGTCTTGAGCGTGCCGTTTTAAAGAGGTTGTACTGTGAGTTCAACTGAAATATTTCAGAGACATTTCAATGGTTTCTGAGGCATCCAAAACTATCTGCATCTATACGTGGACTAGCTTTTAATTTTTTTAAGTTATGAAAAACATAATATTTTGATCTAATGGGTTCTAAGTGGCTAACTTAAAAATGTGGAAGAAAGGTTAAACTTAAAAGTGGATAACACTCGACTGTGTGATTGTTAATATGGATGTACAATGGATTTCAATGACAAAATTTCAATTCTAGACAAATAAATAAAACAGTTAAGTTCCACCTTGGTGAATAATTATATAATATTTCTCACGTTGGCAGAAATCACAACTATAATGAGTAAAGGTTGATGAAATAAATCTGAAGAAATGTACAAATCCAGCATAACAAAGAAATGTAAATTAATGGGCTGATAATGAGACCGAAATAGTAGACAATGTAAAATAAAGGAGGAATAATTTTTAAAAAAACATTTTATTTACGCAACCGATGAATTATAATTGTCGTATCTACAGATTTTTAGAGATAGTTAAAAGTAAATCTAAAATATATTTCATACGAAAATGGTTAAAGACAAGTCTTATCCCAAACATTTTTGGAGTGTATTTACTCCATATGATTGCCTAGTGATAATAACAACTTGCCTTCTTTATATCTTCGATCAGCAAACACCGGCGGACTCTGGATGTTTATTACCCAATAAACCGCCGGGCTAGTCCAGACTCGGGAGCTGCAGTTGTATACCCAAATAAAAATCAAAAGAATAGTGTAGGCTTCCATTTGGGAATTTAGTTTTTTTTCCTGTAATAGTCAAGATTAATTCTACACTAATTTATAAGAATAGTTGTAAACTTTTATTTTTTATCAGCTTAATTTTATTACTGCCTTCGTGCAATGATATATTTACATTTTGTAACAAGTTCGTTTGTTTTTACAGGTGAGTCATACGCAGCTCCGTTGGCTCCACAATTTTTTTCTCTTTATGATTCTTATGACGTGAGTATGTAAAGGAATCTTTTTATAGACATAATAGACTCTAGTAATCTTAGTTAAAAATTAATATTCCTCCAATTCCATCTGTTTGTCTGGTTGATCACTTAGCACACCAACTCATCATAACGATCTACATTGGATTGGAATTTTGTCTTGAAACACTTACACGAGTACACAACTTTTCACTTATCGTATATCAATACTAATCGGGTGTATTTGACTATAATTCTGGTTATTATATGTTCAACGTTCGCAAGTAGTCTTGAGTGGTTGATTTTTGATCTCGGGTATATACCAACATCCACTTAGAGTCAGTTCCGTAGATGAACATTGGCTTTGTATTTTATTCTTTACTTTTTACCCGCGCTTGGAGCGAACATTTGAAAAGCTTCTCAGGAAACACGAAGGCAATGGAATATCTGACGACCGTGCCCAACCGCGAAAGATCATCGTCCGTTACCGTTGCGATTAGCGCGGCGGACAAAGTCTTTGGGATTTGGCGCCGACGTGACAGCGTATCGTCCCATCTGGAGTCGTCGTCTTCATTTGCTTTATAGGCTGCCAACTATCCTATGCTGCGAGCTATAAAACTCAGGGTTAGTTCACTATCGCTCATCATCGTTTAAACTGCGTGAATCGGTTTCTGGTAGGTGTTGATGGATTTTTCGTCTTGAATTGACGCCCCTCTAGAGATTCTAGATTAGAGATATGAGAATCCCGTCAAAAATAAGATTATGCCGATGCAAATTAAGTATTGTAAAGATGAAACGCTGCATTATCTTGAGAATTATGTTTTCGACAATACAAACCTGATGTGTTATTTGACGAAATAATGAACCCAATCGTCATACGATGAATATATTCTAAATTATAGTTCAATTCAATTTTCTCTTCGTCAAACTCAAACAGTTTTGGGAGAACTACGGCCGGATGAAATTGGTGACGAACCGGGATTCGGACACAGGGTCTCCTGCTTTGATCAGGTTGACCGCTACACCACTCATTCACCTTCCACAATTGTATACCATTTCAATTCCCGACTCATCGCCATTTTGATCTGGCAGTTATCGCATCTTCTCCGCTTGAAAATATATTCTCACGAGGGAGAAGAATGTGCATCAAACAGTTTCTAAAGAAATTTGTTAATAATATGTTATCAAAATATACGTCTTTAATCTATTGATGAGAAGTTTCACCCTCTATTATTTGTGAACCTTCTCCGACATTTTATTGACGGGGTAGTATCTGGAAATAAAACATTCTGAGTGAAAGATATTAGTGCAAATTGGCAGTAATTCCTGGCCATTAACGGGACATCATTATTTGTAGCCCGAAGGACAAACAGAACAATCGTGTCGATTTCTTTATCGGAAATCTCTAACGGAATCGCTGTTTCCGTTTTTCTCTGGCGGGCAGGAGAGGGGAGGAGGAAGTTCACGTAGGTCGTGACTCATTAGCAACTCGAGAGACGTTTAGCGGACGAGGAAGATGCTGGGGTGGCGAAATGTGAGATCGTCACTTATCCCGTTTCCATGGATTACAACCCGAGAAAGTCACGTATCGATGTGGGTTGAGGATTTACAGATTTTTTGGTATTCCAATTCTTTCATCTATACTTAACACCACTTATTTTGTATTATTGCAAAAAAAATCATTATTAATGTTTGCTTCATGGACCTTTGCCATATCCTATCCGGATTTATCATTTGTTAATTTATAAATTTGTATCTTTTTTTAAATCAATGTTTGCATTAAAACGGATACGTTTTAGACTAAACAATACTCAATGTATGGAGTGATTTGTGGGATGAATTTTTTTATCAAAGAATTCCTATTTTGCAATAAAAAATTCAAGTGAAGCCTTTATTGCTGTTTATTAAGCCTTTATTGTTGTGTAGGTTTCACCTTATGCATACAAAATTTGAACGAAATCTATGCAGTCAAATTTGTGAAATGTTTGGGAATCGACTTCGGTATTTAAAAAAAATATTTTTCAGGTACTAGTTGGACACATTTACAATTAACGGCTGTGATGTAAAACATGAATCAACTGATATGAATAAAACCCCTAAAACTGGAGAGAGAAGGAAACCCCAAAGGGTATCAGGGTTACCTTATGAGTATCAAGGAAGAAAAATCTTCATCAACGTTTCGTAATCCGATGTATCTGTAATCCTTAGAACTCCGTGTTCAGGAAGCTGACGTGTCAAAAAGGAACAACATATTAAGTAAAGAAGCTATATCTTAAACTAAGTGTCAGCGAAGGGAAAAGGACAGAATAAGCAGCTGCATCATTGGAGATGCGTTGTGTTCTGACCGTCAGCCTCACACAGTTTTGCAAATCCTCCTTTTTATACGTTGAAAAATTCGCAACATTTCATGCTGAATTTTCTCTTTTCAAATACATTGATGTAACATGATTGTGTTCTTCACTTCTCCGTATCTTTTTTAGTAAGCTTCCTAGAATTACTGATTTCAAGTTTGAAGAAGAAGTTTTATGGAATTTTATTTAATAACATTTTGTAATTGTATCCTTATTTTTATCTCTTCATTTACTTTATCGAAAAACGTAACATCGTATTCCTGAAAATGCGTGACCGGAAAAAAGCTGTAAAGATCCAAGTGTAGAAAAATTTTGGGATTTTGTTTGTGGGTTTCAAATGCTATAAACCAATACCAAAAAGGTTTAACAATTTTTTTGTGAGTCATGTGTGACAAAAGTTGAATGAAATAAAAAAAGTTTGGTGGGTACCCCTGAAAAATGAAACTCTTATTATCAAATTATAATTAAAAACCTCACTGTTTCTTTCCCTTATCTTTATTTTCATATGAAGAAGATATTTCTGTTCTGGATTAATTTATTCTGTTCAGCCATTTCCATAAGAATTCATAGATGCTAGAATTTATAGAATTATTAGACTTTATAGACATACTATGATCTAATGAACTATATCAATGTATGTCTTTTTTGATTCGACTTGAAATGACTCTCAATTGATAACGAATCTTATTACTTTTTTGATTTTCTTTTTCCAGGAAAGAAAAGTTAACTGGGTCCAAGTGTGTCAAACTATGTTTTTGACGAATTTCGATGTTTATATTTGAGATTCTCTTTTTGTTATACATTCTTCTCATGCTTCATCTGTGGATTTAATCAGAACCATGAAAATCTCCCGGTGATGACAGTTGGAATTTGCGCTCTCCTCAACCTTGGACAGTAAGGGTCTAAAACTCATTCGTGCCGTGACAGCGTCATTTCATTGTTTAGGTACCCATTGTCCTGGCTTCAGCAAGTTGAGTGAACTCTAACCATGACCATGTAAATAGATGAGTTTCCTACAGTTTTGTGTGGGAACGGATGTATTTACTCCGTCGTTCATTGCAATCTGTTTGAAATTGTGCGGGTAAGACATCTTGACATTTTAAATTCGTTTTGTGAAATATGACTTTTTCCTCAGTAACTCGTATTCTAAGAACCATTTTGTATAAATATTAAAATGAATTTAATGTCCTTAATTGAAATAGTTTTAGAAAATAGATTAACCGGGTGAAATGAGTATTACAACATTCCAATCATATAAGTATTACAAATTTGAATGTATTTAAACATATAAAGAATCGTTATAAAATGTGTCTTTCGAAATTGCATTAACAGCTAAAGAATAATTATAACAACCATGCTTTAAATGTAAAGCGTATAATAATGAAAAATAAAAAGGTAGAATCACGAGAGGAATATAATTGGGTAAGTTTTTTTTCAAAATTTATTGCTCTGACGTGCAAGTCTATTTACGATCATGCCATTTCCATTTGGTTTTAATTTGCCATCATCTTAATTATAGGCGTTCTCGATTGACGAGGTGCCAACGCAATCCTTCCCTTGCACAAAAAATCATTTCTCCAACAAACTAAAGAAAAATTTGTATCATTAATTGAACCGAGTATTTTCTGATACTTATTCCGTGCCAGAAGAGGAATATAATTTTTATAATTTTGAAGCTTCGCATCTATCACTATTAATAATATACGAATACATTTTTAATGACTTGTCCATAATACATTGTTCTGATTCAAATCTCTCCAGCTATCCTATAATCCCCGATCACGTGTTGTATTTTGGTGCAAATTTGACTGGAATACACACAAACCCAGTTCCGCATAATTCAATCTTTTTCACTATTTACATCGACAATGGTAGTGTGGTGATAGAATACTCACTCCCACAATTCTACTGAGCGGGAGAGTGCTGGTGCGATACCCCATTCTATCAAACTTCGTGAGGTTTCCCACATTCCTCTTAAAAGTTCCTCGCCAACTCAACATCTCTCCTCCCCAATTTCTTTATATAATATATAATACATAAATCCGACATAAAATATTAAATAAAATGCATAGTTGTTTGGATAATTACTATGTCTTCGCACGGAGAAAACACTAAAGACATGAGTACCCTGGGGTTTGGTATGAGATCTAAGTTCAGAGGCAGCGAAGTATTTTTGCAAATCTTTGGATATGACATACCACCATTATAGTCGGATACTATAAGGTTGAGATGTCACATCCAAAGTTTGGGATAAATCCTTCCCTTCCACAGAATTTGGATCTCACATCCAAACCAATTCTCTCAGTGTGGTCAAATATTATGTAGGAAATCGTCCTGTAGTGATCAGAATGTTATGAAGCTTGTGTAAGAGTTATCCAAAAGAGAGATACTTGTGTTTTCCCGACGAAACCATAATCCCTCAGATTCACACATCGTCATGTGTGCAAAGTGGTGAACGCTTCCCGGAAGCGATTCGTGAGCATTATACGCGGCATTCCGACGGCGGCAGAGCTTCTCCATGTTCTCTCGCACGCATGCGCTGCATTCGCCTGTTACGTTTCGGCGCCCGCGGCCGCGACGTGAAGCATGCGAAAGAAAAAGAAGAACAGCTTTTGAAGGTCTCCGTTGCATTGCAGATGTTTGCTTTCGAGTGACTGAGCGTTGTTAGTCTTGTTGAAGGGGCAGAAAGCTTTGCAAATTTGCAACGAACGCAATGAGACGGCTGATGTCATTCGTCGTGTTCTTGATTTGAAAGACAATTGTCGAGCGAGACAAGTTGTAACAAATTATGCATAGTCTTACGTCATTAGTACAAAATATAATTTCTTCCCTGAGAATATTATGATCCTTATACCGTATTTGAATTCGGTATTTTTTTAATATTGCGTATAAATTTTAATGTTTTTTAGTACTGCGTATCATTTGCGCACCTCATGGACAAGTGTGCTTAAATTGTATTTACGAGTGTGTTCGAGACATACTATGGCATGATTTAAATCTCTGCGAAATCCAAAACAATGTTCAGTCATTTGATAGTTGTTTTTCTTTACATACAAGTAATTTGTATCCTATAGCAGATCTTCAGCTATGGCTTGGGTGATATATCTTACTCTCCATAGTTCTGCCTTCGTCATCCAATTCTCATATTTAGTCTTCCCTTTCATAGATACTATAATATAAAATTTTCGCATGGTGCCTTTGCTGTAAGGTACTGTAACATAATTATTTGTTGTGGAGGATGACAGTTGGATAGCATCCTGGGTCACAGATTTTAGAGTTAGGGGTCAACATAATCATAAATTCATACTCCACAAATTATATCCCATCTATTTAACGTCTTCGCGGATGCTACTGCGCTTATATTTAGACATACGAGTGGTTATTATCAACCTGCAAGTCACCCGGTATCTAGTTTATCTAAATCATATGCTAGTTTAGACTAAATGATCCAGAGGATCACAGCTGCTGCCTATGAAAGTAAGTGTACTCCTTATATGAACCAACTTCAAAGGAAATACCAGAGCTTCATTGATTCCTGACTCGTGGCTCCTCTAGCTCTTTTTGTTGCTTATAGAGTGGCTATCGCTTTTGCATGAACGGTTGCTCCGTGTTATGCTAATGTGTTGGACAACCACCTTCTCCATCATCACCAGCAACGTTGCCATCGTGCATAGTTTATCAGTGTTGCCATGTCCACCACAGAGCTTGACACTCCAACATCTTGTATTCGATGTTTGTTGAATTACGAGCATTGAAATTGTACAGTCAATACGATTATTTAGATACTTGTCTTCTTGCTTCTTCGGATCAAAATTCGAACGTTCGTTTTGTTGCAATTAATTTATTTCATTTTTCGTTCTTTTTAGATTCTGATATAGGATTATCGACCAATATGAAATGGCCGAGGGATTGAATCTAATCAGACAGGGAGACGTAGGGTAGATCCACTCATACGCAAGTCAGTGGTCCATGATTCCGAATCACACGAGGACGTTATTTGTGGCGCAACTGATCCAATGTAAATTTCAAAAGGTTTTAATCGGAATACGGAAGATCCATTGAATCATTAAATGAAATGAGAACGAATTAAATAATGAAATTAAAAATCTTTCGATTAAATTGTATACGTGAAAAGAAATTATGTCACGATGCAACCATTATCATTTTTATCAATAAACATTTTATAACTTATCTTACTTTATATTACTCCACGTTTTTCGGCTGTTAATCAGATGCTTCTGATTTTGATTGTCATGAGAATAAATATCAACGGAGAAATATTTTCTTTGATTTCTACACTTGGCCGCAAAGCATTGGAGTTCGGCTTACACACTTACTCCAAAGAAATGATAGATCAAATACCATTAAGTTCAAGTTACTGCAATGTCTTTTATGAGAAATTGTGCAATAAATGATGGTAGATAAGAGGACAAACTAAATTCGATGAGATAAGGCACGTGAAGATAACATGTAAATAAAGAACAAGAGAATTAATCACAATACCACTGTACACTAAAAGAAATATGTATGTACACCTTTCTTCATGTGGGTACAAACGTAGAAAGAATTGTAATAAATACTGGTCTGATACGATTGTTGAAGTTTTTCTCGAATGTGATGGGAAGTACGAAATACTTTCTTTCAAGGTATTCGGAAGAAAATATCAAATATAAGTTGACACGTAGAGCAAGATATACCACGATACTCTAGAAATGAGTAACAAACATTGCATTTATTTTGTATTTAAATAATTTTTCTAATTTTCTTGTATATCTTGTTGCATTCGTCGCTATCCTTGTACACGTTGTTGCAGGTTTCATTTTTAAACACAAAAAATTTTCAATATCATTGCAATTCACAGTGTTTTGGATGTGGTTTATTGATAATTTACCCTTGTCGTTTACGTCGTGAATGTAGCGGAATAGGACTCTGAATCAGAACTTATTAGATGCACCAATCAAATCTCAGCATTTTCTTATTTCAATCAAGACTGATTTTTGTCAATACAGGATGACTACTTAGTCGAATTTCTTTCTATGATGAACTTAGAAAAATGAGTACTTGTTGCCTAGATTTATTTTAGTCCCGATTTTGCTCCAGATTCCTGGGTTAGAATGATACGATATTAATCTAAATCTAGTCTCAAAAACCAAACTATTTAAAAATTAAAAGTTGTGTGTTCATCTTGCGCTGACTGACTAAAGCTTTCATCTTAATTTCTTAATCCCACTCCACCTACTTCGTTTAATCTCACAAGAACTTCGCTGGTACACACGAAGAGACCGCTGTGCGGTTTCGAGTCAAAGACCTCAGAAGATGACGCGTTATATAACATGATCGCAGCGATGAGCCGGTTTGGACCAGGGGCAGACACGGACTCTCACCAGACAAGTGATACAGACTCAACGCAGATTAACGAGGTCTTGGGTTCTTTAAAACTAGGAGAGGCGCACAGTAAAAAGTTCTCCTTGATTCTCAGGAGAGGAGACATTACGACATTATCGAAGTGAACTGTGGAAAGTAGTCTTAAAAAGGAGGAAAACTTTTAGAATATTAAGATCTCAGTCCTAATAAATCCAAAGAGAGTGGAGAGGAAAGTAATCATTCAAAAAAAGTATGCATTAGAAAAGTTGTCAAAAAAGTTATATTGTGTTATTACTTCTACGTTCTTGGCTCTTTGCACTTATTTCTATTTTGATGGAGAAGGAGAAACATACAGAACAAATTACATTGGGATGATTTTTTTTGTCCCATCAACTATTTAAATTGGTACCATCTCTTCTTAGTATCTATTAACTGTATTTTAGCAATAAATTTGTTATTTATTTAATTTCAACGAATGGACTTTCCCATGAATTGGTCAGAACACATCGTTTCCATACTTCGTTGTGTGCTTTTCTTGCTTGTCCATTCACTATTAAATGGCTGATTTTCTTTACAATGACAAACACTCATCACAATCGGTATTTTATCAGTATTAAACAAACACTATTGAAAAAGTGTGTTTCATCTTAGTTTTGATAATGTCGCTATCGGCTTCGATGCAATGGAAAGAAATCTGGCAGGTCACATTTCCACGGAAATTCGTTTTTATATTCTTTTAAAAGACAGAACTCTGGCAGGCGTGTGTAGGCTATCCGCTGATCATGTAGACTTCCCTATAAACTCTTCTGTGTCTGTCTGTGTAATTTCAGGATCCGACATCCGATCAATTGTGTGAATTTTCCGACAGAGAAATCAAATCATTATCAAAAAAATTATTGACAATGGGCGGTATTGACAATGCAATTCTCCCAATTATTGGCAGAGTAACAAACGTAATTTTCAACCAGAGAAGCTCGATTTCACAGATTTTTTTATTATTATTATTTCATATATCTGTGACACCAAATTACCAATTCTTCTCTTTTCCTTCGTCAAAACATCAAGCTTGAACATGACTTTCTGTTAGCGTTGTTAGCAACATACAACTCCGTTAACCTCGTGCAGATATGAATCTTCATGCTTCGTCTATTGGGGCATTGCATTGGCATACTCTGCAAAACAACATGGCGTTGAGCTTTTGGCCCTGCATGCGACATTTTTATGACACAACGCTATCTTTCTTCTCGATCATCTTTCTTTTNTGTAGTGGGGGGGGGGAGAGGAGCTGTTAGTGGTTGAATGTGAAGAGAATTTAAACACCTGCGCAGCTTGTTATAAAAGGTGAGCTACACAGTAGCTCCATCTGCATGCATTGGGTATAATTTATGGTCTGCGACGTGAGCTGGACTTACGATGTCGGGACATGAATGAGGGCAAAAAGAATGTTTTGTGGACATGTGAATAAAAAAAGTTAGATGATATCAATGAGCTGGCCTGAATGAATGTCTCCCACTCACTAGCCGTCTTTTATTGAACAGAACAGGATGTTTTGTCGAGTCTTAATTGTTAGCTACGCATATTTACTCTCTAAGAATACAATGAAGTATTGAACGACCCCGGACATATTTCATCTCGTTCGAATAAAGTGACGTGCAAATTATTTTCTGGATGAAGTTGGCTGACTTCTTTCATGTTAGATTTGCATAGGTTTGAAGCTCTTTTACGTTTCCTTTGTACGTGTTCCATTTTTCACGTATACGTTAACACTTCACGTACAGAATATTTGTTATACATTGCTTTATTTTTTTAAAATAATTTGCGTAGTTAACTGAAGGTTATAGAGGTGATGTTTTCAAATCTTCAATACCGCATAACCACTCGTTAATGTTTTAAATTATAATGTCCCTTGTCCGTGAACCGTGTTGCATGTTTTTACGTTTGCTAGAATTATTGTTGAGAAAAATTAAGCAGGTTTTGGGAATGAAAATACCACGAAACTAGGTAATACGCCACATTGGTGAAATAGCGTATGACGGTCTAGACGAGTCAATATGCGATTGTTTTTTAGTTTTAACCTTCATACGAATAAAAGTTCCCGTGTATTTCGTCAAACCCTATGCGAGGAATAGCAGTTCATTGGGCGCAAGGTTATGTGAGTAAGTAGGAGTACTGTTTACGTGGAGATATCTATTTATCAAGCTATGTGAAATTGTGTAAAGTGGGAAGAGATCACGTCTAATACCCTAGCAAGAATAGGTGAGGATAGTTTATATATACTCAAAGATTTTAGAAGTGTTATTGTTTCGCGAAGCGTGTCCCCTCATCCAACCTCTTTGCTTACCATCCGTACAGGACGATCTTCCTGACCCAGGCCATGGGTTGTAGCGCACAGCGGGCGGGCCGACAGCATGCCTACACGCTTGGCCATTCGGGTGAACGCCGCGGCCTCCACCCTCCACCAACAGCCATTTCCATCGTCGCTGCCTCCATCACCCGCGTGACCGCCCTCGTCGCCCATTTCACCTCCCCCATCGCCCACATGGGTAGTGTTACTACTGGCTCCTGGCAGAGATGGTCACGGTTTGCTCTTTCATCTCTTCTCGGACGTGATACCATGCTCCAAGCAGGATGGACACGGAACACCGCTGGACAATTAGACATTCCTCAAAGAGTTGCTTCGGAAGGTTCGGGGTGGGGGTAAGGTTTAGGCCACGGGATGCCAAGAGATGCCTGACACACACAATTTTTGGTAGCAAAGATTTACCTGAGATAACACCATAACGTCAATTACTGGAGTGTAACGGTGCGGTAGAACTCATTGGTATATTGAGTTAAAGTCATATAGCGTAAATTGTCGCAATTCTCTCGTAATGTACGTCATGAAGCATGTGATGATGGTAGGAATGAATATGTTTAAATTACGAAAATATAAAAAAAAATACAAAACGTTTGCTAATACGTGATATTTTGATTTGATCTGATGGTATATTATCAATATAACCATATATAGGTCATAGAATCATTCTTCAAATGATTTTTAAAAAACAAAACAATGTACGTGCACTGTACTAACATTTTATAGTTTTGCCTTGAGAATAAGTTTAATTCTATAAGTTTCAATAGGNATCAATATAACCATATATAGGTCATAGAATCATTCTTCAAATGATTTTTAAAAAACAAAACAATGTACGTGCACTGTACTAACATTTTTTGTTTTGCCTTGAGAATAAGTTTAATTCTATAAGTTTCAATAGGATTCTTGACCAATATTAGAAGACATCCACTTATTCGTAATTTTGTTTTTTAATCTCTGATCAAAATTCAATTAATGTTCTCTCAATGATATAAGGTTTATTTATGAAAGCATCTTCGTTACCCAGTAGACTGAACGATATCAACTGCTCACAGATTCTCAGTGGTAATGTTGATTTTAATTGACCCAGAACACAAGATGACGATAAATCATGGAAATAAAATTTTGGGCATCAGAAATGTAAAAATACGAGTGCGATATTTATGTGTACCGTTAGAAAGAGGGTCAATATAAAAAAATACTATTAAATTAGTTTAACGAAACATTGTAAACAAACCTATTTTTAACCGCCTGCACGACCCAACACGATGACTTGTAAATAAATAAGTTTTCGTTAAAATCCTTCAGAAGGGACGTGATCCTGACGTAAAGGTAGAGGAGAGCATCCATATTCGCGAAAGTTTCATATTTCATTATCTTTATTCATTTCTGATCTCGTCCGCATGATCGTCTTGGTAAAGATTGGCGTAACGCAAGTGATCGTGAAAATTTGGTAAACTACTGAAGATTAAATTCAAAATTCTTACAATGCAGAACGACTAACGAAGTGAGTTATTTATGAGTGCATTGTTTATGACTCGAGTATGCGCACTCAGATTCCCATTTATGGATGTACAGTGGTCCCATCATTATTTATTTTACCGTTCGGCGTTCTAACTAAGAAACTGAAAGTCAGTATTTTCCATACTTTAATCACTTAATGTTTTCCTTTCAATTCTCCTACCCATTATTTTGTTGTTTATTGGACATCGTATTTACATTCGCCTAATTTAGCTTTCGGTCGGAGAAGTTCAATGCTCGTCTTTACCCTTACGAACCCACCCATACATTTATTCCACTAGTAAAGAGTCGGACCCAGTTGTACTGGCACAAGAAACTCATTTACACGGTAAAAACACTGGCAATTTCTGGCACTGTATTAGTTCTCATATCTGCCCGTATAAACTATTTCATTGATGACTTTAATAAAGGAGTTACTGGAATTTACTCTTACTTTAATTTCTGGTGTCACATCAAAATTTAACTTATCTTATATCCTATTAACACTCTTAAGAAGTGCGACTGTGAAAATTCCGTTCCAATTTGTTCGGAAGCTTTTGCGTGAAACGAAGATTTTTTTAAATTCCCCCCATCATGTTATAGTCGTCATTAAATAAGGGAAAAGAAGCGATTAAGGATACCAATGTACTGTACACAACGCATCAATACTATCAATTAATTATTATTTACATTTTATTCTATATCAATGGCGATTTGAGAATAAAATTCGTGCCAGTTATACCTCTTGTACTAAGTTAGATGAGGAAATCTATTGACAATAGTTTTACAACCTGAAAATACGCAAATATTTTGTTAATTGTTCTGTCTACCATGTGACGTTTTGGCGATAAGTTATTTTCGCTGTATTTTCATATTCATATCATGATTATGAAAATCAAGTACCTATAGGTAACGGTATGATGATATCATGAACTGTGTAATACCTAAGATTTTTAGAAAATGGTTTTATGTAATATGTATGGCGTGTGAATTGATATTCACAAAGCATGAAGTTTAGAAAATTTAAGTGATGACAGCAACTAGACAGACCTGAAGAGGAAGCCGGAATTTTAGAGCCTCGAAACGTTGTCAATGTCAACCTTCATATTTATCATAATGAAGAAATAAAAGAAAAGACATTGATTTAATGTAGATCTGTGTTTTTGACTGTCTATAGAGGCACGGTGCAACCTTTGTGATATATCGATCAGACAGTCAGAGAAAATGTGATTGTGTACATATTAACAATAGTATTTAATAAAATACAACTCATGGCATATACGGAGTGTATGGGTGCTTGTTAAGATTATCTGAATTGTTGGGCCTGCCCTAAATAGTATTTGACATACGTTTGTATAGGTGAACACACCTCTTTTGTTGTGTTGAGAAGGTAAGCAATAAATTACAGTAATATGTTAATCCTGAGTGAAAAAATAATGACGTCCATGTGTATATTTCCAAATTCTATTTGAAATTCAGAACTTTGATATGTTTACGTGCGATTTTCGTTGGACCTTTCATCTTTTTGAAACCCATTTACAATCTAAAACGGCCATGTAAACTCGAGGAAAATGGCTAGAAAAGTGCTAGTGTAGTTCAGGCATAGCTCTTCAAAATATACTGTTTCTCTTGTCTTGTTCAGAATCTGCTGTTGTGGAATAGGAGTGCGTTCAGACCCCACCATGCGAGACTCGGCACGTGTGAAGCTTCTCGCTTTTGCTGCCATTTGACCTTTGCGATGGCCGCTTAACTCACTTCCTGGACACGAGCACCCGGGTGTCGGGTCGGGTACGATCCACCACTTAATTCTTCTTTGAGATGGTTATTGAGAAGCAATTAAACGGACCGCTCTGTTCATTATTGATGGCGGATCTAAAAATCTGCTGGATGCCCGACTTCAAGATATGTAGTACGACAGAAGTATAAGTATTAGTATTTTTCGTGTTATTAAGTTACTACGTAACAGCAATTGGAAAGAATGCATTTGGAAATTTATTAGATTTATTTTTAAATTTAAATGGAATACATGAAATTTTTAAAAACATTTCTTGTATGTCTTGTAAATGTAGTTTAAAAGCAGTAAATATTATAGGTTTTAATATATTTGTTATTGATTAGTTAAATTTTAGAATGCCTTTTACTAAGTACAGTTCTTCTGGTGCAATGATTTGTAAATTAGCTCTTGTACGTTAACTCGTAGTCGAAACATGAAGATCCTTTCTTTGTAGCTCTGTTATAAAGCTCTCAACAGTGGATTAATTTATTTCATGGCCGGTTTTATCCGGTGAGACCGACACCTAACCACATCATTTTGTTGAATGATTCGGAAAGGAGAGATTTTGAAATGTTAGGTACCGGACCAACATTTATCGAGAGGGGGAGGAAGTCTAGTTGAAAATCCCAGCAAGTTCGATTGATTGGGGTACGCAACCCGTGTGTCCTCGCTCTTTAGTTAGAGAGCGTAGATTCTACCATTACTCTTCGTCAATGAACTAATTGTATCCATATTTGATATTTTATCGATTAGCCTGACAGAAAATGAGTTTGTTTAGTTCAGCATTCCTGAGGCGATGTTTTGATTTGAAGTCTCGTATTTGCCTTATGTATGGTCCCGTTTATTGGGAGCATCGTCAATAATTAGATCGAGATAAAGGTTAACAAGAGAAGGCTACTGAACAAGCCCAAAGCAACGAAACGAGGCAAATTAAATCCAAGCTTTTCGGTACCCTCTATGTATCAATCGAATATATCCTTTTCTACGTTCATCTCAAGAAGATCTTGAATTTTTTCTTCTAACAAGGTAACAAATGGTAATCACTTGGAGCCAAATCACGTCAATAAGACTGATTTCAAGACGTTTCCCAATTTTCTACGGGGTCAATTGAGTCCCATGTGATCGGACTTTGTCGAAATACCGAATGTTCTCTCTAATAAAGGGCTGAGTCTTTCTCCGATGTACTGCCCAGAAGCACATTCACACATCTTGCTTCCAAATGGGACCATGATGTTGCCCGATAAATCTTGCATATTTTCGTAACTTTCTTCGCTGATGACACGGTTTGGAGGAAAATAAGAATGTTTCCATTGCATTCAAGCACGTTTTTATCCACTCTCGGCTGTTATGATGCAAGTATTCATTCCTCAGTAACGAACATTTTAAGCGTATCTTCTTTTTCGTGAATACTGAAATATTAGATGCAAATGATAAAACGTCCGGGTCGACTTGTATACTGATTTCCCTATATGAGCTCATACTTCTCGGATTCTATCGATTATGCAATGATGTGCACAGAATTCACAATTTCATTGGATGATTCAGCGCGGTCTACAAAATGTTTGATGATTCTCAATAGTATCAGATGTCGTTCTCAGTTTTCAAAATATCTGAGTATCTCTCAACAGAGTTAAGTATAGTGCATTATTTGGAGTAATCATCACTACGAATACTATTATTTAGCTAGCGCTGTTCAACTTACTTTTGCCCGCGGGCCATTGAACAAACCTTGAGATCGATCGGGTCGGCACGGGATGGGGATTGGCAAAATGTTGCCCCACGAGGAAAACTAATGGGTCACATTTATTCATACGAAATGCGATATTTTGATTATCAACAAATTTACATAATTTGAAGCAGGAAAAATGAAATGCTACATTTCTATATCTTTAAAAAGTATTTTTGATATTTGGTATTGTAATAAAGTTTTTGTAATGTATAAGGGAATGATTCCGAAGTTTTCAATGTTAACTAACCGGAAATGTCGAGTCAAATAATAATTCTGACGGAATAAATTTAAAACACAAAGATGTGCTCTCCCAACGTTTGATGAAAAAATTGATGTAAAGTGAACCATGACTCGTGGGTCGTAAGAAATGTTTCGCATGCCGCATCCGGCCCCTGGGTCAGTTGGATAGCAAATAATTAGGCATTAAAGTGGGTCCGATTTTTCTCGTTTTCTGAAACACTTAGAACGGAATGGGAAATACCATTACAAATCTCCACACACTTCTGAGATGCTTTATTCTTAATCCATGAAGAATGGCAGACAAAGTTAGCATTCCAATTAAAATATAATATCAAATACTATATTAGTTTTCGCTGCATTTACTGAAAACAGCTGCCTGGCAAAACTCGTTTCCAAGAACATTGGATACAATGAAAACTGAGGAAGCGCACAAAAATACTATACAGATTCATTTAGTTGAAGAATACATGCTAGTGAAAATAATATATTTTAAATTTTTTTACCAAATTTTACTAACAGTTCATTACATTACAATACTACCTTTATTGGTACATGGTAGAAGAAACTGATTTATTGGAAGTAATTGTTCCTCAAGGCCGTTTTCTATTTTCCCTTTTCTTTTATGTCTTTAGGAATAAAATTTGTCATTGTAACTTTCATTAATGATGGAATCTTGTGTCACTTATACTTGTATCTGGATAATGCAGTAAGTTACCAATTCTGGAGAAATGTATCCCAGACAGAAATAAAGTTGATTCCCTAGGAAACCTTCTGTAGTAGTATTACAGACTATTTCGTGATTCTTCGATGGTTTTGACCGTGACACCGCGTGAACGTTTTTTTAATTTCTGTATCACTGATGTTCCCCTTATTTCTTATACAGATGTAATGAGAAATAAATAAAATACGTACTTCTTTTTGTTGAGTACGAAATTTTATCTGCCGTCGGCAAGAGTCGTCCTTGATCAGACTAAATTAATAATTTCGCGTAATTTTCAGAAAACCTACAGATACGAAATTACCCGACGGATATTCGTCGCTACAATTCATCCAAGAAGGTTACCTGGGTGCCTCGTTGTGATGCAACTGATAATCGTCTGAATTAGTCTTGATTCTGCGTCTCTTTGAATTGCTTCGAGGGTAGGTTACACCCCTAGGTGTGTCGAAGTCTATTATTGGATATTTAGATTACTTTGAATTCCAGGAGCACCTGCGTCGTGACCTTGAGTCTTTTCGCCCAAAGCCGCGTGGGACGTGGGCGAGGGGGCGTTGCCGTCATCGAAAACTCATCTCGGAAGACCTTGAGAGCTGATGGCTGCTGTAACCCCATATGTGGTTCTCCATGTGGAAGGTGGTTGAATGGACAGAATATAGCTAGAATATATGCGTGTACGCGTCCAATGAAGGTTTTGAAGTCGTAATCTCACGTTCATTATTTAGAACCAAAACATTTTTTTCTAAAACTATTAGTAAAATAAAAATATTTCTACAGATTGAAAAACAGTGTTACAAAATAGTTTTAATATTTTTGTAATCAGAGCATTCGATATCACTGGATAAATAGAGCACAGATCATAGAAATATCGTTGTCTAGAATTGTTGGCCATAGCAAATATAAGTAAGTTTTAGTGTTATTTTTAGAAAATTTTCCGAGAAAAATCTTGAATGTTCTATATTATATCCTAGGACTTTTACAAGAACACTAGCGTAATTATAATGAGATAACTTTAGGCCAGGTCAAAATGGCGACGAGCCGGGAATAGAACCTGGGATACCTTTTTTGATCCCAGGGGTTTTAACCACTACACCACCCGTTCGCCTTCCACAACTGGACACCATTTCCACCCAGACCTATTTATATAATAATATAATGACATTCCAAAGACAGTATCAGTACAATAGAACACACTACAATATTCCCCGAGTTAAAGAAATACTAATTTCAGTATATCTCTCATATTATGATCTAAGGAAAATTACTGGAGAAAAAAAATTGGGATGTTATCGATAATAGGAAACCACGGATGTAAACTTGCACTGTTGCGGTTTACCTTCAATTTTCTTAGTCACTTAACAATTTTTAAATATATTAATAAGTTTTCCTCGTTTTGCCAAGGAAAATGCATTGCCAGAAATTTCCTACACCTGATTCACTGATGATGACGGCCATGCCGTCGAAAACATGTTCTGATGCAAATAAAGTTGTTACATTGGCAAAACGTGGAAATTTCATTATTTTTATTTACAAATGGTAACTATGACTCATGTTCACATTTTTTCTTTTCTTGCTCCCGCATTCAGCTCGGGGCACGTGTTCTCTGTCGCCGTACACTTAATTTCTATGACGTTTTCTGCTAGCTGAGGGGGATACAATTTTCGCAGAGTTTTTTTCTGGATTTCGTGCTTAAGAAAAAGCGGAAGAGTTTAGCTGTATTTGATTTTTTTTTCTTTAAAGTTTTGTAGTATAGGAAAGTATTGTAATCGTGGAAAAAATCGTGGGTTTTTTGACGGAAATATTCATTTTTTGTGTTCCTGACACTGAAAAAGTAGTTTTTAACATGTCTGTCTGTGCCCACCAATTATGAGTAAATTAACGGAGGAGTGAAATTTATTCATATTTCGTATTAAACGTAGTATCGTCTTGTTTTTTTATGTATATGAGAATTGTGTTTTGAAGGTTCAGACACAAATATTTTCCTTTTTTTTTTTGTACCAATGGAAACGAAAGTTTAGCTGATGTCGTGTTTCTTACTGTGTATTTATGCCAAATATATTTCCAGAAGAAACATTGAAAATAGCATCTGGACCATTGAGTCCACTCCGCGTAGGAGGGAAGGCACGTGTCACGTGGGCGTCGAGGTTCTGTTGATGCGTCCTTGCAGCGGGGCACGTGGCACTGGTCCATCCATTTCTTTAGAAAGAGAAAAAAGAGCGTCGTCGTGACAGTGTGACATGTGCTTAAATGTATTTTTATGGACCAGTCATTTTCTGAGATTTATTTTTCTTTAAGTATCTTTGTGAAATGAAGTAAAGCACAGGTTGTAAACCGTAAAATTTCCCTGTAAAGTTATGACTTATTCAATTCATGAGCGAACCTAATAGTTTCAAACGTGTCTACTTTTTTGGTTTGGGTGGTCTGAATATATCCAAGACTCGCATTTCTTTTCAAATTTGTTACATTCATATGATTTATCTGTTGTTGTGTTTTGGTCATTATTAAGGGAGGCAGGACCTCTTTAATAATATTTTCTTATAAAATTTGTCTTAATATGTGTCAGAAGATATTTTGAAAAAACTCTCTTTTCTCATTGCGTCATTACTCGAGTACCAATATATACCAAAGTGTAAAATACATAGAATAAAACTAGCTCTTCAGTATTGGAGTTTGTTTCTTACTCCAAACTCTGACGTCCTATAAAAATGAAACTTCAATTATACTACCAACATTAAGAAAAACTAAAATTTAGGTTCCTTTTCAATTCAATCAATAGTTTTAGCCTGATGCGAATGTATACAAAATTTGTTACGTATAATTCCCTGGGTAGGAATATGCAATTTTGCAAGATCTCATGCAAGACCAACTCTACACCCAGAGATCTTAGTTGGAAGGCACTTGTCTGTTTCGTCTACCCTTATACGTATGCCTACAAAATGTTTTATGATTTAATCAATCTCTCTCCATTGTAACCCCACATTTCGTAGAAATCATTACTTTTTATGACGTCTTTCTGCATTAAATTTCACGATATCGCATCTCCTCTAAAACCGAAGATTTTCCCAACCGCCTGGATCCGTATTATTTTCTGTTGTACATTGAAATTTATTCATAGAGAGAGAAATTCAAATTTTCAGTTTTATGGGTTCATGAACTATCGAATTATTTATACTTGTAAATGTATGTATTTTATATTAGTTAATAGTTGTCTGCGTAATTAAACGTAGGTAAACAAATATTTATACTTATTATATATTTATTTTTGTAATGATATTGTTGAATTTTTTTGTAAATGATCGTCGTAATCACTCTCGTGTTCATTAATCTTACTGTCATCGTTTATTTGTTTTGTAGTCGTTTCATCGCCATAATCTTGAGTTATATAATCAAGTTTATTATATGTAGGTGAGTCTTAGGTATTATTATATTAATCACAATTGTATGTCAGTAATTCGAGTGATTTATTAATAAAAAAGTTAAATATCTTTCATTATTCAAATGAAAAGACGTACATGTTTTGTACTCGCTTGTCAGATGGTTGCTGAGCGGGGCCGTCTGGGCTCTGCGTTCGAGGAGGCTGTTCGGAACCGCGAGATAATTAATACGACGATGGCAGCGACTCGGACGGGAAGGGCGGTAATTAGGCTGCGAGAGAAAAGACCATCATCGCTCCCACATACACTCACTGCTGCTTAAAAAGTGGTTCTGAGCGATATTTCGTGCGGTAATGATGGGGATGAGACCATTGTCGTACGCTGGAAGGTGGAATCAATCATATACAAAAACGTTCGTTTATTAATAGGAGAAATGATGACACTGCGCTACTGATAACTCGTGGAATAAATCAGAGACGTAAGAGAGAAAAACGTAAAAGGGAAGTGATATGTTATAGTTTGTGGTAGTAATCATCATTACCTGTTATCGTAAATATATCAGTATGCTTTACATATCTGTGTTTGAAGGTAAATAACTATTTTATCTGGTCCCGATCTCAAATATGTACGAACCATTCATTTTTTCCAGTTTATTTTCCTTAACTCGTAAAAGTCAACGAGTAGTTAAGATCGTATATAAAAGAATTATTTTAATACACGGACTTTGTGCTTGAATTGAAGCTTTCAAAATAAACATATTTTTTAATGAAATTTGGCATGATAACTTGTTCAATTGTTAAATAAAAATTAGTTCGACAGTCTATTTCATCATGCTCTCCCATGAACGTATTGTCAAGTACCGCGCATGGAAACCTCACTACAACTTGTGGTCGTACATGGAGATCATGTGTTCAGGCTACCTGCATAAACCCTAAGAATCGTATTTCTTCCTAAAGGAGTTCTATTCCTATACCACCAGTGAGTTCAATTTTAACTTCCATAACACTATTCCCGGTCGCTTACAATACATAATTTGTTCAATAAGTCAAGAAATTTTCCACATAAATTATTGTCACCAACTTGTAGCACTACGTCGTTTACTTCAGATTTCCTTCTTCTAAATATGTAATTCTAAGACATTTTGATACAGTTGCATACAACTGTCGATGTTAAGGTTTTGGTAGAATTTGTGATAGTAATCGCATTCAGTCAGATCATAACACGTATCTTGGCATACCCCGAATAAAATGGAGAGCATTAACTCAATCCTTTCTGAGAATTTTTGTGTTTTTCACACATTTTCAGTTTGCCATTTATCCCAAAAAACTTAATGTATTTTTTTTTTTGAAAATACTTATTAAGAAGTTTTTTGTTTTTAATTTAGTTTTTATATGTAGCCACAGTTCTCCAAAATATGATGTGGTGAAATAAAGGAAATATCATTTTTATATTAATATAAAGATTTGGAATAATATTTTTGTGAAGATTTCACGCCACGGGAATGACTTTTTTATTTATTTTATTGCTTTCATGAAAGTGGATATTGAGTGACCAATGAGAGAAAATTACAAACATTGGTTTGACATTGTTGAAATCTGACGTAACACTTATTTGTATGATTTAGAACTTGACTATCTCAGCTTACCCTTTTTCATGGAACTAGCCCTCTGACACCTGAAGTCTAAAAACTGTGGACGAATTATTGAAATTAAAAACGTATCACTATGCCGCCCAGTTTATAGACCATATTTTTTTAATGTTCGAATTATAAACTTTGTTTGTTTCGAGTAGAGCTCCAGATTAATTGGGATTGTTCTTGTATTTTTGTCCTTTATGTAATCAAGATAAATACATAAATTATAACTTACGATCTTTGTTTGGACGATCACAGAATATTTTTTTGTGTGTTTTATTAATATAATACGTTTCGACTCTCGATTGGAATCGTCGCCTGCTGTAAATAAATTGTAACAAAAAATAACGTAACTACAGAACAATTTATAAACGTAAATGTAGTGTATTTATAAGACACAAAAATATATTGTGATCGTCCAATAATAGTTCGAGTTATTTTTAATTTATTAGGAATTGTGTTGTAATGAAACAATTCTCTATCTGGTGTTCGAATACGTTTTCTTCGTGCGATGATTACGGAACCTATATCTATGCACATCGCAGCGAAGTATTCGACAGTGATGACGTGTCCTATTGTCTGATCACATCGCTTTTCCATGCGCCACAGCGCTTCTTCACCTGTGCCTCCGCAACCTACGTGTGAGTGGGCGTGGCTGAGGACCTGTCGGGCGGGTGCGCCCTCTTCCTCGTCGCCCTATTGTTCGTCGAAGGGCAGCCGTCGTCCTTCCCCCACACCGACGAATCTCCCTTTCAAAGACACTTTCCCTTTCTTCGCGGCGCGCGCGGCAGCTGTCTCCGTTGACGCCACGCCCACAGGGGTGTCCCAGCTTGCGAAATCTGTACCTTGAAAGATGTTTTTTTACATGATTGAACAAGAGAAGTAGAATCTTAAAAATTCATTACGAAATTTTCCTTCATCTGGGAAAATAATATTATGTTACAACAAACTATACATCATAAATGGCAATTTAAGGTATTATGTGTGTCAGATCGACTAGGCTTAAGTACCCCTCAAAAATATTTTAAATAATAGTTTGAACCAATCTCTGTCCAGTGGCGAATAATTTTCATACCCTTTAGGCGCAAAATTTTAAATTATTTGACTTTGAATTACTATGGGCTTATATGGAGACACTTTCGTGGGCTCATGTTTTTTTGATATTCTGGCCAAAGTACCGGCTTTACATAGCGGAAGAAAACCTTCTAAAACGTAGCAAATGGAAATAGGAACGCAGTGATGTTAAGGTTTTCATTCCTCACGGGGCATTTTGAAGAATAATTCACCAAAAACTGTGGAAAATACTACTCTAACGGAAATGGCAGCCGTATCACGTGACTGAAGACAATGTGACTCCATTGTCAATGAAGGAGTCAAACGACAATCTAAATTAATTATAAAGTTTTAAAATCACAAAATAATTGCTCTTATCAGATGTAAAAAAAATCAATAGAATGAGGTTTTAATTAATAAGAACTACTTTGTTGAATATTTCCAAGTTACGTGAATAGTTGGCAACTTGAATTCAGTCAACGCGCATATAAGTCCTTAACTAAGGTCTACTGTTCAAAATTTCGTGTTAGCAAAAATTGAAGAACTGAGTGACTTGTTAGAGGATGCATTCCAAAGGAACCCAAAGACACTGGAGAAGACTTGGAAAGGGCTGCATCTCGGGCATGTTGGGCCCCAACCGTGTTCAGGAAGTTGATGTCATTCATTGGTCTTAATTTCCTACGCATTATTTTCATAATATCATGTGTATATAAAATAAATTTTACTTAAAAAATCAATTAATATTTTAAGTAAATTTATTTTATGACAACGAGGTAGTGGGGATACATCTAAGTAAGACGTCTTCAACTCATGTCGCTCACCGGGGCCCAATTCACTCATCCCGTGGACGTGGGGATTGGTAGAGGCTTCTACTTTTACCTGGGGCCCAACTGAGGTGATACCGGCGTAGATTCTTTATTTTGTTGGACCTCGAGTAGCAAAATTTATTGTTAAACGGAGGTGGAATGTCGTTTAATTATTTTTTTGAACTAAAGATATCGTTTCAACATTTCAACCTATCTAAAAAAGGATTTTTTTGCCTTACTGTTTTCCGAAAAAAATATCAGAATTAGTGAGCTATAGATTTATTAAATCCTATTCGTTTGTGTTATACAAGCGCATTTGAATGTTATGGAAAATCTAGATAACGGAATTATTTATAATACTCGTATGTTTGAAATAAAAGGGGAACATGGGGAAAATGCTTTAGTGCCGTAAACTTTGAAATATCGAATATTTTATGCTAATACAACATTGGATGAATAGAATAACCCTTTATTAGCATTATAGAGTTTCCTTGAAGATTATAAATTAAAAGTTTGTCTTAAACATGTAAATAGTTTATGCGAACGAACATGAATAAAGTATATTTCTCCTGAGATGACAATACCTTTTAAAATGTCTCTTACCCTCCTGAGTCGACTCGTGTGGGAGTCTGACTGGTTCTTTGAATTTACGGAATCCTTTATTTTTTTGAGGAAGATATAAAAGTGGATAAAGAAACTTGCCCAGCACTTTGAATTCCTAAAGAAAGTGTTATAAAATGGTGCCTACCCTTTTCAAATCCTTTAGTGAAAATTACAGGGTGCGAACAAGAATTCTCTAATAATTGTGATTCTCACATATCTCTATGATCTTACGTAGAGGATGAAAGACTGGAAGCTGACATCTGAGTGAGACAGATGAAAAGGTACTATGAGAGGTGTGAAACTTGGGGAACTTTATCTCGCCTCCAATAGCTGATTATTGTAATCAGCGCGGTCGTGCCAGTTGTTGCTTAATATCTTCCCTGGCAATATAAACCTGAGGGGTATTAATTTTGCGCCCAATTGAATAAAGGCAAACTTCATGTTCATCCCCCACTTATAGTCCGTTTCACATTTTCTTTTACGAGAAAAATGAAGTTTAACAACATGCAAACTGCTTAGATACATCGCAATTACGAATTTACTAAGTTTAAAACAGCTATTGTACTACAAATTGTACATGTAAAACAAGCTTGTAACAGAGTATTAGATGTAGTACATTTAAGATGATTAACTCCGATATTAATTTTGTCCGCTAATCTCGAAACAGAAGATTTAGAATGAATGCTGTACGTAAAATTCCATTGTTATTTTTTTATTCGGAATAAGTTCAAGCAGAGCAATAATATACACATTATCTTGATTGCTACTTTATCATTATTGTGAAAATAACCACATTGTTTCTAACTGAAGTCTAACTAATTTTATTGAATTATTTTCCTGAAACTAGTTATAAAGAAACTAGGCGTACTATTTCACGAATAGCAAATCATCTATGGCTCGTACTCAAAAGTCCCAGAAACGAGAAAATTAAATGTTTTCAGCTTTAACCTAAACATGTTTTCAGAACGTGATCCACGGCGTGCGAGGGAGGGGGCATGTTTATGTAGTCTAATGGCCCAAGAAACCTGTAAGAGGGCATGTTCGGATCATTGAATAATAGTTACTCGTCTTACCGAAGGTCATGTACGGATCATCCGATTGATATTTCCGTTAGATTTGTCACATGCATAAATAAATAATTAACGATCAAAAATGCAGTTGAAAACTGCATATGACCATATGGAGGACAATTTACTCTCCGGAGCAAGCATGATCATCCCATCAATTCCGATAAAAGTGACCAAGAAAAACTCACTTTTGCAGAAGTATTTTTGTATATTTTTATTTTGTAACTCGATTGTTTATGTTTATGCGTCTCACCTCAATATGGTTCCAATCTATCTACAATTTGAAATGCACATAATATTTGTAAAGTAAGTGTTAGTAGAATAATGAGATAAATTTTAAATGAAGACGGATTCGAGATGAGTGTATCACGTATTAATTGGAATTTCCCATGTTTTTTTCTTGTTCCAAATACCGGAGATATGACCGAGCGTAATGAAATACAAAACTTTTTCCAGAAATAAAATTCCGTGGAGCTGGAAACATCTTTATTTCGTGAGCATATGCAAAGATACAAACACTCCGCGAACCAGAGTGATCAGTCGACTGTAAGGAACGTCTCACTTGTTAAGTTTGGAAGTCGAGCAGAAAACGATGAGACCTGGAGTAAATCGCGTGTCGGAGATAACGACCCATTGACGACTGCTGGCGTCAAACACTAGCAATTAGAGCACCGCGCATAACTGAAATACGGAGATTGGCAAATGCAATCACAGTTTTCATTTCTGCCATATATTGGTGGAAAGATATCAATAATCAAACTTGCATCATAAGATTCAATTTTGCATTTATTTATTTTTTAATTTTAAATTTGTATTTCCGTTTCGTTTTAATATCTTTGTTTAATATCTTGCCTGTTTACTTTGTTATTTCGCTGTAACACATATAAAATATTTCAATTTTGACATTTGATGTTATTCGTAGGATCCTTTTCAAATTCTTATTAGTAGTTTATCCTTGCGCCCCAAAATCTGATTCATTTTCAATACTTGCAATACTGAGAAAAAAGTATAATTTATTAACTGACTAAAAAAGATTGCAATAAATTAAGTATTTAGAATTAATACTCTCCTTTGCACAGTTGAATAAATGGAAGTATGATTAGTTTAATTTTGGGAAATATTTGCTGTGAATCTTATGAGTTTTTGTGAGTGTAGGCATCCGACCAGAGTTCAACCAGGCTCTGAGTCTTTTGGTGTTCCCCCAATTTTTTTGTATTATGTACATTACGATTATAATATTGAAATGAAATTCTAAAATATGTTTGTTTCATTGGAAAAAATGCAGAAATAACAATTTTTTTTTTACAAGTATACGTTACGGTTGTTATTCTGAAGGGGTTTGAAATTGGTCTGCTTTTATTTGGTAATACCCTACTTTGCTGTATTTAAAATATTAATCAATCAGCAACAATTGCATTATTTATTACAAACTTCAGTAGAAAGCACTAATAAGTCAGTTGCGTATATTAGATGGAACTGAGCATCCTTTCTCTTAACGGCTGAAATGAAATATTTTATTGTGTATTTTCCTCTCTTGAATTAAGTTGTAATATACCCTTGTTGTAAATAATAATAATCTTTACGAATTATCGTTGTTTGCGAAATTTATTATAATTGGATCTTCCGTTACAACCAAAGGTGCGAATATCATTTCCCCTTCCTCCAGAGCGAATTGCTTCTCAGTTTTCGCCTCGCATAAATCCGCGGAAGCACATTATCTTCGCGTTCGAATAATTTGAATCCCACACGATCGATTGACTGCGACAGCTCGCAATTAGTGACGACAATTTAAGAGTGCCGTATTATATCACGGGAATTCTCCTTCACATACACGCCTCTGGTGCTGTCAAGTGTAGTAATGTCTTCATTTACTTAGGGGAACATGTTGAAAGATCGTGGAGGAATTTAAAACTTCGCTAATTATAGAAAAGTCTTTAAAAATTAGTAGCTGCGTTCGCTTTCAGAAGGGTGGAGTGTCTATTGCTGTCAGCGGATGCTAATACGTTTTGTGTGACAAGGATTGGCAGATAGGAGCTATAAGGAAGTACACAACATAATGATGCGTTTTGAATACTTAAAATTTTAATTTCCAGAAGATATTCTTTTCTCAAAAGAAAATTATGTCTAAAAATATGAAATGGCCAATGCTTTATATTTTATTTGATATTCGGAATACAAATTATGTTATACAAATGTAATATAAAAATTATAGTATACAATGCCATGTTAAAAAAATATTTCGCAGTTTAATTCAGTTTTAAATTTATTTGTTACTTATTTCAAATAACAAATATTCCTTTTTTTATTAAACTATACCTTACATTTTAGTTGATATTATACCACCGACTGAGTAACCTAACTTCTATATAATAGTTTACTATAAATACGCTTAGTTCGTTTTTACGTTAGTTTTTTTAAGTTGATACCAATACGTTTGAAGAAACTTCGTTCTGTGATGACAAATTTATACAAACTCGCAAAAATGTGAATCGTTTAAAAATTCCCAATTTATGTATTTAATTATTTTATGTTTATAAAAAATTAAACGTATTAGGAATAATAGAATAAAAATTGTACTTACCGATTTTGACTTGAAAGGGAAAAATAAATATTTGTTGGAATACCCAGCCAATTAATAGTGACACTAATGAAATTTAAAAAGTAAACCATTTTTAAAGGTGTGCGATCGCAATAAGCAATTCGTGAAAGGGATCAAATAAGTCATTGCGTATCAACAAGTAAAAAAGCTACCGAAGAGTTATCTGTACGAGAAATGCAGAGATAGGGGGAATTCTTCTGTCGCACAAATTGACACATCGTGACAGGGAATAAACGAGGCGGTCAATCGAAAACGAAATGACGGACGACGCGGCGTTTAGCTGCAGGCGGAGTGTCGAACGCGACGGCTGTGACGTAAGGGATAAAGGATTCCTACACGCCTCGCGCTTACTGGCCAGGTGATTCATATTTTAGCCACAAACGAACAATTATTTCCGTAAAGCTGACTTATTATATCCTATTATTTATGTATTTATGCATCACCAACTTCGCCTTCTTTTCGCTGTATTAATTGTTAAAATATGGTTTTTGTTCCAATGTGAATTAACTTAAGACTTAAATAGTAATTTATTGAATGCAATCTGTCCTCTTATTCTCATGAACGAGTACTAATGGTATTTGCTATAACATTGCGGAATTATCTGGACAATTTTTCGTCGATATGAAACAGGGAAATGATATTGCTTGGAGAAAATATTGTTATATAATGTATATTATTATAATGTGTCATGTGATATTTATTAAAATGTTGATGAAAAACAGAAAAACGATGCAAAAATTTTATGGTATTTCTATTATTAATTCTACACAAAACATTTTGACAAAATTTCGCAGTTACGTCATTGTTCCCCTGAGACGGCGATATTTCTTATCCGTTTTCTTTTCTGTAACAGAGTACAAAACGCTTTTGTAAAATGTCTCCCCTATATTCATGAAACCATTATTTAACATCAAAAGTCCGTGATCCTTTCTAATCTTCAGCATATTTCTTTTCAATAGCTGCTATTTCATTTGAATAGCGATCGTTGGCAATCCTTGATGATGCGTCTTAGAAAGAGAGGAAAACTGACCTTGTGCTACTTAACTTCGTGAGCTACCCTTCTCCCAGGATTGCTGCTCCGTGAAAATGGGATTTTATCGTTGACCACGACGTAATCTGTTATTATTTCACCCATTTTGTTCACCTTCCCCGCGTGAAGAGTCTGTAGTCAGTAGGTCAATGTGAATATTCCCTGGCCCGGCGTGGATTTACTTGTGCTCCTCGATCAATATCTCAACTTATTCTTCGTAATGTAGACCTTCACTGAAGAAAAGTAATTTTTATACGTGTTACAAAAGAGCAGTTAAAGCTTAGTAGTGCACGTTCAGCTTCTTTAGTCTGTGGAAGTAAGCCAGTGAGTAGCAAGAGTTGGATTTAAGAAACGGGGGTGTATCCCTGATAGTGTGCAAGTACCCTTCGAAACCAGAAAATAATATAAAAATACTTTATACATAACCTTTAAACTATTTTATATTAGTATGTTTATGTATTAAATTTCACATTTATTAAATTCTCAATTTTCAAAATCAATCTATTTATAATTCACCTTTCTTTCTTATTATTTTTCAACTTTATTTAATATCAATATTTTTTCTCTCACGAGAAGATGGCCAATGTGGCCAATGTGAAATTCATCTCCCCCCTAACAAAAATCTGTTACCCTAGTCCTGGTAGCTATTTTATGTGAGCTAAAAGTAGCTGGTGGCTAATAAAGATCAGGGTCGGAATAAGGATACATTAATTTGTACTCAAGTTTACCAAGATTGGATACGAATTAGTTATAAAATGTTTTTAAAAATGACAAGAAATGAGAATTAATAATGACCTTATAGAGCTAGTTTCATGTAGTACATAAAATAATAATAAACTTATCTTTAAAAACTCAGCAGCAAAGGCGTTTTGAAAAATAAGCTGAATTTCAAAAAAAGAAAAAAAAAGAAAAAAAGATGTAAATCGTTTATAATATTTTGAAGCAAAGTCCAGTGTTTTAAAACACTTGATTCCTATGCAGACATATAGTTTATATAAAGCTTTTGAGGTCGAAAATAAATTCCGTAACAGATTTGTAAGTATGAAATATTTGGCTTATATTTGTACCGTTCACAAATCCCCTCTTGTCTCATCCAATGTTCATTTGCGAGTAATGAACTATTTTTGTTACTTCAGAGAATGCTATAATGTTTTTTTAAATTCATGTACGTATTTCTATATCGACCTCTTACTAGCATTTTTTCTGTATTCTTATGTGCTTTTTTAATACTATACACATTGTAATGATTAAAATAACTTTAGTAAGCGGTAGTAGCGTGTGTGCAGACGTGCTCATATCCCGCTGCACTTCGTAATAATCGACGCATCCGTTTCTTCATATTTCTAAAAATAAACGTGATAAATACCCGACGATCTCTTAATAGATCGCGTGAAGTTTGGAGGGACGCCGACTAGCACTCCGCATTTAGACCGCGCACACCCTGATAGTTCTTCGCACACGTTTAAAAGGATCTATTTTTAGACCGACACCTGTTCTTTATTTATCTCCTTAGTGTCCGTTGTTCTTCATGCTCTCGTCCCCTATTGTCCTGTCCACTGTACGCACTGCTCACCAAGTGTGTGCCATTGTTCTTCCGCATCGACTCACGTTGCGGAGGATGGTGAGGCGAGGCGCCCTTGCGTAAATTGGTTGAGAGTTAATGACGCGATGTATTTTCATCAAGTAACATTATGAATGGGAGAAACCAACAGTTGCAAGATAGAATCATGTTGGAAGTCGTAAAAATGTTAGAACTTCGCATGTGTTATTTTTACTTTTCGGTAGACATGTGCGTGAGTATTTTTACCACACGAAAAGGAAATAAATAATAACCTCGTGACTGGACTGGACGTGGGGTAAAAATCGACCCTGGAATTTGAGTGAAGTCGACCCCATAATTATTAACAGCGATATATTTTTATATGTTTAATAAAATAAGTACTATAAGTAAAATTAAATACAGATAAAAACTAAATTTAATACACCTGGCTCAATTTAAAAATATAATTATTACAATATTTGTATCTACAAACATCTTTTCACAAATTATATTGGCAAATTATGTAAATTAAATTTTTTCATTAGTAAAATGTCTGTACCTAATAAAATTGTAGTTTTAAAAATAAATATATTAGGATGTTAAAATCTTTCTTAGTATATTGACCATGAGAGCTTTTAATGAAATGATTGAGAAGAGGGAGAGTTAACATTCAAGTAATAGAGGCTAAGGGAATAGAAATGAGAAAATTGAATAGTATAGTGGTTTTCTGAAAGGTTGTAACGGGACATACCATTCTTTGTAAAGAATTCTGTGAATGCATTACGCAGGGTAGAATGTGATGGAAAATATAAAACTGCATTCTCTCCTTTGTTAATCTGTACTACGTATTAGAGAAGAACTTCAAAGACGGGGTGGAGTAAATGATGAGAAATAGTAGTTTTTTAACATAGAAATAGCATTAATTAATATTTTTTATTTAAAATAAATTATGTATTTTATTTAAAATTTACAAAAAATTGACTTAAATAACTGATCCGCACGATTAAAATTAATGAAATAAGTAAGCAATCCTTCAAAGTTTTTCAGCGACTACAAGGTTACCATCATTAGTATTTGCTTGGGTACTTACGATGACAACCCTGTGATGATGGCAAATTTGAATTCGCCGTAAATGTTTTAACTGTGTGCGACTTCTTAAATTAATTTTTGTTTGCGAGGGCCAGTGATTTGATACGTATTATAAGAACACTGATCGTCATGGACACGATAATTTAAAAACTAATAAAGTAATTTAAGATCTCGAAATTTCAATGCAACGCCCTCTTTTGAAGTCTTTCAGAACACCGAAACATCCATCAAGGTCACTCCCTCTGACCTTTTTTTCATTTAAGTTCTCAAGACAAAACGTGTTAGATTGTCTATAAAATGAGCTATCAGATTCTCTGGTTCAATTTGTTTTGATGTTGCCGGTGGACAAATACAAATGTGGTGTCACTGAAAAACATTTGACATCCAACATATTCTAACTGTTTTCTTTTTCTTCTGTTGCAGGTATGTTTCAACAGCAGTGCTCATATGGCATGGGCTAATGCAACACTCCCTTTACTTGAACCCATCGCACGTGAGGAGCCAGCGAGTGCACGTAGCTACGAAGGCAAATCACTCTGCTTCGGACCATGCGTCAACTAGGCCTCAGTCCATAGATCAACAACTTCTCTTCAAATGATATGAAAAACGTTGGTTGCTCCTTTTTTTCCCGTTCGGATTCTCTTTTACTGCACGGGCCCTATACACTAGGCCACTAGTAACCGACCACTTGTGACTGAAAGTGGCCGAGCTCCACAAATAATTAAAAAAAGGAACCAATTTAACATTATGGTAGAATCCTAACCTTTTTCTTCGGTTAGTGCTGCTACCGTCACCATCTTCACACTTAAATATTTTCTTAAAACGGAATTGCCGGGACTAACAAACCTAACATCGCGGACTGTGGCCGAACAATTGTTTGTTTGATGACTCGCTGCCGTGAGCCATATTGATAACATCATCCCAAAACTACTAATACAACCGGTGGTGGAGAGAAGAAAATAGTATGGAACATTTTTTTATAATTACTGTTAATATCAAGAGCGACGATTAAAACTTATATTTTCCGAATCACAGTAATATTTGTAGTTATATGGCATCGAAGTTTTTTTCGAACCTTGTCTCTACCAAAATGTTATATTTGGCCAAGGAAGGAGCCTATTACACTATTGTCGCCAGTGACTGATGGTAACTGAACTCCACTGCTTATCACTCCAAGATCGTTGACGTAGGAGTCAATATTATTTGAAGACATCGGTCATTCTCAGTCACGAGTGGCTGACAAATGTTTTCATTTATTACACTCACCTTACTCTGATTAGAATATACCATTATTTCCACAACTTAATATTTAGCAATTTAGGATCAAAACATCGAAGTATGTTCACATATTAACTACTTTTTATATAGTTTCATATATTTTAAATTTATGATTATCATCCCATCATACAAGTAAATAAAATTATGGATTAAATTTAATTCTGAGGACGTGAATACTTTGATATAAGAACCGGGAAAAATAAACATTGTATTTATAACTGTGACGTAAGTAATGAAGGTCAAACACCTTTAGCTAAAAGTTGTGAGATCAAACCTTGTGTGGACCTGTGTGCGATTGATTTCACTCCCATTTCATCTATTGTATCTACCCCATTATTTTCATCGTGAATCAACTTATTAAATGTCAGGGTCGCATAATTAATGGCCTGTCATTATTAGATTTTTCAAGTACGTTATGAAATTAAGTGCCTTAGTTGATGTCATGTAACATCAGGGGATGGGGAAAAATTCGGAAAAAGGCCATTGTTTTACATTTGATTAACTTAACCTACTCCATTTAAGTAACATCAAACTCTGTATATCTAGCTCTTAGTGAGGGGCAATATTACCTTTCTTAACCGATTTGGTTTACATGGCCAAGTTATTCATAGTTTAATTCTTTCCATTTTTCTTGAAAGTATTGAGAGTAGACGTGTCATCTACGTTCAAGTGAAAATTGCGACGGGCCGGGACACGAACCCTGCCACCACTCCTTCACCTTGTTTTACAATCGCTATGAAGTAATATATTGATAATTATCGTCTTTTCTGTGAGGATTTCTTTTTTACCTGTCGCATTTTGCAGTGAGCCATGTCATTAGGAAAAAGATCCATTTAATATTGATTGAATTTTATCACTGCAAATCCTAACTACAGATTCTCCAGGCTACACACCCCTGTGCAAGAGTTTTGCTACACCGTCCCTGCTGATTAATAGGAAGTGATAAGGAAATACGAAAGAACGAAAATTACGATGCGACGGAACCAAATTCCTTAGAGTAATTACGTGCCATTAAACTACCCTATCAGACTGCTAAAATACCTTCGTAAGAAACATTTTCTCCATGAGTGTGTCTGGTTTTACACTATTGTCGACCGGGTTCATTGTAATCGGAAACAATTGAGCTCTGCGGTCGGAAAATTGACTGGCTATACCGATCCAATGGCGACGAAAGTATGGAGATGCTGCGATAATCAGATATAAACAAGGCTTTGTGGTAGAAGCATTCATGGAGTGGTTCTCCTAATTAACCAGTGTTTGGTTCTCAAGGTTCCGGTCCGTTTCTCTTGGGAATTGCGGGCTAGAGGGTGGCAATCGTCGAAATTTGATGGCTCTATTATGGTCTTGTTTGCTCTAGGGATGAATACCTGAGGAGAGTCTGGTCTGGATTGGCAAAACACGTAATGAACGGTTCGAAACAAAACCTGTAATGATTGAAGTGTATTACTAACATTAAAAGCAAGTTTTATTGTTTTTGTCCTGTTTCATACGTCGGAAAATTTCTGGAGAAAATAGCTTAGAAATGAACATACTATATTAGTACGTTTTACCATTTGTAAAACCTTCCCGACGTTAATCAATCTCTATTTTACCATCCTTTTCAGAATTTTAATTCATTTTTATCCCAGAGAAATTGTCTATTCTGTCTACATTAATTACGAGTTAGTTAATAAAAATTATAATTCTTTTCAGGATTCAATAACCAACGAACTATTTCCAATTTTTGACCGTTCATTCATCAAATTTGGTTGAATTCCTAAATGTTCGTCGATGTTGAATATACCAACACAACTTCTTTTATTCTTAATATTCAAATACTATGTAAGTACCTTCATGCCTTACTGAAGCTTTGGAAAGCACTTTATGTGTACATTCGTGTAAATTTTTGTATCCCTGAGGTCAGTATTCCAAGTTAATCATTTAACTCTCGTATTTCTTGCTACAAGTGTGCTAGTTCATTAAACATACATACGTTTGATGTCACAGAAAACCTGATTCCATCTACTCATGTCTTTTCAGAATAACATTGATTGGTATTTAAATAATCGTATGCCTCCAGAAATTGTAGAACGTCCCCGTGCCAGTATGCTAAGTTAAAAGCTTAGCTTTGCATCTGTTCAGTTCATGAGATTGTCTCGAAGATTGGTGGTCAATTTAGCAGCAAGCAAATGTTGCAACTAAGAAATGCATTTGTACTTGATTGATGAAGCTGTCGCGTATTGAGATTAATGAGTTCATCTCGAAAATTCGACGACTGTATTTGAATACTTGTTCCTCACGGCTTTGCCTACGATCAGAGTTTTTAGTCTCAGATTCCTCCGTTTGAATCAGGGTACAAATATGTAAGGAATTGATTGTTTTTTCATTGCAAAGAGAAATTGCAAAAATATTATGACTACCATTGTGTGAAATACAAGAAACTATTCGTATTAATGGAGTCAACGAAAATAATTCTAGTAAAAGACTTTCATTGAAGATGTTGAGTTCGGTAATCATAGAAAAGATGTAATGTTATATAAAAATTGCACTCAGAAATGCATGGACACAATTGCGTAAAAACGACAAAGATGAGGATTTCGAAGATAATTTTTGTTGAGGCGGTATTCTCTTGCCCTATCTATATTGAACCCCGTCTTGGTTTTCTTTTTTTAAAAATAATGGTTATGTTTATGGTTGTGTTTCACAAATGAATATATTGTAAATATAAATGTATATAGAACTTTAATCACGTTAAAACAAAAAATAATGTGGTTCAACTTTAGACATAAAAAAATTAATATAATTACTATATACTCTTTTTTATCGTTCATCATATCAAAGTGGTTTTGAGTGTTTTTTGTTATGAAAAATGATCTTGGACATCCCCGTGCTTACGACACCCGAGGCCCTTCCCTTGCAAATTCCTCCTCTGCAACACCTCCCTCAACCACTCTCGCATGCCCGTTGGCTTCAATCAACACCACCTCTACAGCCGTGGATCCGTCGCATCAGCTGTAGAGAGTATTTTTGGCGGCGATGTCGCCCGAGGCGATATTTTAAGTCGTGCTTCGCCACTCGGGCGCCTCAAGCGAATTCTATCCGCAGGCGGATCTGCGCGCATGACGTAACCAAACTCTCAAACAAATCTGAAAAAAATGTTGTTCGCTTAGGATTAGACGGACACGATGGATATTTGACGGGAAGGCTAGATATAGCTGTACTTTGAAGGATAAATAGATTCATTGATTTATCTTTGTAATTTCATTTTACCAATGTAATTACATGCAACTAATTAATTACACGAAGACCTGACATTGCAGATTACAGGACTGTAACAGTTGTTATATCCAAAGTGGAAGTGAAAGGTTTCATTTTTAAATATTACGGCACGTTAATTATCTAGCTTCTTAATAATTTATATACGCGGACTAATTGTTGTGTTTGTAAACTAGTATTATCTTCAACCAACAATGATTATTAAGCAATAATAAGAATGAGAGAATTAAATAATTGGATTTAGGAGTACGAAGAATCGCCAATTCAGGCTTAGTAAAACTGAGATGCTGTGAAAGAAGCGAAGAAACAGACAAACCAATAAAAATCCGGGTTCTAAATGTCCCGCATGATCGACTGAGAGCCTGTTAGATACAGTGGCATGCAGTGTTATTGCACGTAACTCACGTTTTGCGAAGATTAGAAATGCTGGAGAAAATAACTGTTTTATATTACACATTCCAGAATTTTGACGCAAGAGTTACAATAGAGGACTTACAGATGGAGGAAACAAATTATATCTGTTACATTAACATTTCGAAAACTTCGGCGGACGACATAAAAAGTCAACGTCATCCCATCATACAACTACTGGTAGTATTCGAGATATTCATCATAGAACTGAATGGGGCTAATAAGATAGAAACAACAAGTAAGTAATCGACAAGTAATCTCCCATATTCATCTGATTAGAGTACTAAACCGTCCTGTTCGTCAATAGCAGAGTCTTGATGCCAAATGTGGCAGCGTGATAGATCTTATATGTGAGGGTATAGTATGCGATAGACAGTAATTTCTCTTAGTCAGGGACTCTTTATATAATTTTGCATGAATAAATTATCTTTATTTTAAGTGTTATGTTTATTTTTCGTTCTTTTGTCACTTGTGCGTAATATCATTATAGGACATCCTGGTCAAGGAGCAGCACCGCTCTCAAGCGCTCCCGCTCCACTCCTCATCAGTAGACAGAATTCTGTTGCGTTCTATGAGTGAATTCTCACAGACTCATCATCAGACCTGACGAGAGGGCGGTGTTGTAGACCAAGGCCCGAACCCCAAAGTGTTTAATTTTTGCTTCAGTACAAAATGTATTCTGTACATATATTTTTTTCTCGAGAATGACTCAAACGATTCTTATGAAATTCAAAGATGACATTAAAAGAAACATGTCATTGCATTGTTGAAAGAATACACACATATTACAAAACCCTTCCTTCCCGACACTTTTTATCGTTTCGAATTTATACTCCCCCCTCCCCACCTGAAACGAAAATGAAGCTCCGTCACAGTTTTCAGTTACGACGAACTTTATCATTATGGCGTGCATTGATACAAACGTTAAAGTGTGTAGTTTAGTTGTGGTGGAGACTGAGGTGGGAGGTAGAAGAAAGGGGTGGAACGATTTGTCCCGAGGTCCGTGATGTCTGTCCACTGCCTTGCTCATCGTGTAACCTAAATCTCTATGTGAGAGGAAAATGATGTTTGGGTCTGACCACTGACATGTGCTTGCCGTCACCTTCTCTATTTCTTGGCAAGCGAACATTCCCACAACCGCGCGGACGCTGCTATTTTCCGCCCGCGGCGCCTTCCTTCTTCCCGCGGGCCAACCCCACTTCAGTCGAATCGAACGCTCGACGCGAGTACGTTGCTGGCGCTGGCGCGTCGCACTTGTTTATGACTGGGTCACGTGATTCGAACGCCGTCGTCGCCGCTATTGTTCCTGACGCCGCTCAAGTGATGCGGTTGAGACGTCAAGACTAGAAGTGCTGTGCTGTGGTGTTGGACGTTTTCTGTTGTTATTGTTGTGACAGTGTGACACTTGATTGCTTCACACGAGCCGCTCATACACGCCTTTATAGCTGGTTCTCTTTTATCTGGAGATCGAAGTCAAGAGGTTGTGTTAAAATTCTTCGAACACTCCGGTCTGCAGATCAAATAATTAAGATGCTCTACAAATCTTCGTAATATTTGTCTCGGCGAGTGCTGCAATGTATTTGTGCATCACGCGTGAGATACAAGTTTTAATGATTATCACGGAGTTTCGATACTGATGAAAATTAGAAAGTATTTGTCACAACATAATTGAATAGTATGAACTCAACTAAAAATCTACTAACATAACCTTTTTTCGTGTCTTCATGTGACACTTGTTTACTTCACATAGTTGTGTCGAATTTTTTCTCGTTTTCATGTTGGATATTCTTCAATTATTCAATAAAATTCTCCTTCCAGTTTATGTGGATGGAGTAAATGACTCTTGAAGCGACACGGGATCCTAGTGCTTGTGAGCGAGCAATTTTCTCAGGAAGACGTAGAAGAAATATTGTCAGGAAGACGCGAAGGCGAAGAAATATTTCCGGACCGTCACCTAACAGTGTCTATCGCATTGTACCCTTCATATTTTACGCCCCCTCGCACTAGGCGTGTATCCGTGTGAGCCAGTGGGCATCACTTACGCATCCTCCGTGTTCCGTACGACAACCTCGTATTTATCGTAGTGTAAGAGCGACAACGACTCCGGAGGATCTAGAAGAGAAATCACCACGAGAGATACACCGCGATGGATAAGGAAGGTTTGGGAGCAGGTGGTGAGGCGTTTTAGATCTTGCTTGGTGATCGAGTGATCGTGTTAGGTGTGGAGTGCATGTACGAACGGCTGAGGCCAATCCTCTCTCTTTCGATATTGCGTCGGACGTCTCTTCTGCATGGGGTTGTTTGTGGAGGAGTACCGCAAGTATTGGAGTGTACCCGATCTAAGAAGGTGAGTAGTTATTTGTTGTGTGGATGTACACTTGATGCAGAGAAAAGTTTTTAATGAGTAACTTGTCGTTTATGTGCAAATCTGTGTGGATGTCCGTAGTGCTGAGATAAGTGTTACGATGTCCGTAGTAATAATCTCGGTTTAGTTTTCCCATGGTCAGCTTTTCTCCGCGTCGAATAATGTTTATGTATATATCTTCCAAGAAAACATTAATATCATCAATCTATCTTCTGCGTGGGCGTCGTCCGGCATTCAATACTTTTATTTAGCATTGTCTGTTGTATTTTAGAAAAAAATACCCACATTATGAGGCGGGGTAAAATTATTACTTATGTTTTCGAAACATTTTTCAGGAGTTTTTAGATTTCTTTTATATCTTCGATATAGATTGACTATTAAAATGTTTGGAAAGGTTTTAGTTCATATTTATACATTTATGGTGTTTATGTTTACGTAGATTTAATGAATATGTTATTGATGTCTATTTGGCACGCTCGGATATTTTAGAAATGTTAAATAATGTCATTTTTCGTATATTAGCCACAAAATGCAACGTACTTGGTCCGTATGGCGACTCTTATTGTCATAGTGGCATAGTTTTTGTGGTTCCTGATCGGAATAAGATGGTAAACGTGGTTTGTTAATATTCCTGTTAAAATTTCGAAATGTCTGATATTAAAAAATTAGCACCACTTTTACATCAGTGTCGGTGATTTCTTCCTGCACTGCATTCCGTAATCTCTTTTCGAAACAAACTTGGACATCTGTGAAATGATGAGCAACACTTCAAATATTTGGAAACGATCCTACTTTTCTTGAAGGTAATTGATGTGACGTGTTCGACATAGTGTATACACGGTGATTCAAAAGTCAAGAAAACTTAAGATGTCTATTCAGTATTCCTTATCACCTTAATAAAACATGATCCCAGAATTTAGGTTTATTACCCCGGAAATAAGAGAATGTGATGAAATAGTTAAGTTTCCATCCTAGGAAAGAACTATGCAGAGTTAACCTCACTATTAATTTTAATTAACTTTTATAGTTACTTGGGCTTCCTTTCTTTGTCGAACGTAATTTTTATGGTAAATTAATTCAAATTATTAATTACATTGGTATTAAGGCGTTGGCGTAATCATAGAACAAACATTATTCATCTAGCCAACCTCGCATGTATTTCATAATCCATTTTCAACCGCTTAGCTCACATCTCCAGTATCTACACAAATACAACTCTTTATAATAGTCACTTTTCAAGTAAAATATTAATATATAAAATTTGAATTTAAATTAAAAGAAATATTTTCATGGGAATATTGATGACATAAAATGATCATTTAATTTAAAATGATTTAGTATCTACTAAAAAATTGTGTGAGATTTATACGTGTAGCCCATAACGTTATAGCGTCATGCGGTTCCCCATAACCTGTGTCTTGTTTGCATTCTTGTCGTATAGTTCTCAATACTAAGGTAGAGTTTCTTTACTGTCTTAACGCCCCTCCTGATTCCGAGGGGGAGTCGATGGACAGTTTCTAGCGGCGCATAAACACGTAGAATTTATGACGGAGTGACTTCTAAATCTGCACCTTGTTCATTGGCAGGTTATTTCACATGTACACTCTCTGCTTAGACATCTGAGCGAACGAATGGAGTATTTCTTTCGTCAATATAACATTTCGCACCCTTTGGAATTTGTTGCTGCTCGCACCAGGAGAGATAAATCAGTAGACAATATTTTCATATGAGAAAAATAACTTTGTTAGTAGTCATAAAATTGTAAATTCATGTTATACGGTGAGATAAAACAAAAAAATGGAACAGTAAAATCTCTGCAGTGCACCCATTTAAATCTTCCGTTCCAAAATTTACTATACGATTTTATCAAACTATTCACATCTTCATAAGATCGTGAAAATATGTTGTATCACGATTCTTGAATATCTTGTGTAAACAGTGCTTTAAACGGAAAATTCTGTAGTAACTATATAATTATCTCTTAATATATTTATTTTTAGAAATTTACTTTTACAAAAGAAAGTATTTTTGAAACCAGGAGAATATGACTATGTGACTATCTTATGTTCACTTGTCTCAACATATTGGGTTACAAATTATGTTCGTGTTGTATGATAAAAAGTCTAAATAAACAGTATTTTTACAAACGCTTAGGTAAAATAATTTTGAATACATAAAAAAGGAGTCAAATAAAATATCAGTTTTAATTTTGAAACACTTTACGTTTCTTATGGAACAAAAACCTTAAATAGCGCTTAGTTACAAAAATTATAATACATTATGAGCTAAAATCGACAAATTGTGTCATGAAAACGTCTAAATAACCAGGAAGCTCTGAGTTATTCGCTTAGAACCGCATAATTTCGGAGCACCGTGGATTCGCATTATCACAACCTCACTGCATTGACTTACGGCTGTAACTGACTCCGCCACCACCATGTTGCCCATAGTGCCACTTCACTCCTATTGTCGTGAAACGCTCCTCCGCCTGCTGTCTCGATAGAGAACCACACCCAATGAAACCAGGACACACCTAATTCGCCGGAGCTAAACCCTCTGTTCTTAATCTCGTTCAACAAAAGCGCCCAAGATCTGCACACAGCATCATGACATTGATGCAACCTTTAGTATTGGAAGCAGCGTCCGTAATTTACGTATGAGAAGTTACCACGAAGAATTGAGCCGAAAGCTCCTGTACATAGTTCTGAACAAATACGGTGTAAACTAAAGCGGCTCAGGTTTATACAATGGAGGAACTAAATTTTTTATTCAATTACGATGACTATAAACGTTCATCTCTGCAATATGACATCTAGTTCGTGTAGAAAGTCTGTCGATAAATAATTGGATTTCAGAGGAAAAATCAGTTGGTTATTAGTCGTTTTTATTATTCTCTCTTCACAATTATAACCGGTATAGTTTCATATTTTCTTTCTTTTGCAAACATATTCAAATCCTTCCTAAAATCACGCTCTAAACTTGCTGTACTTACAACTGTCTGTCTAGAAAGACTTTTGGAAAACGTCTGAGTGAATACATGATTTTCAATCACTGCTTAATACCGGTCCATGTACACGCCTGGAAATAATATAGTTATCAGTCTCCTGCGAGGATATTAACTCTAGGTACTTGTACGTTTGCATGGTGGCATGCTTTAGAAAAAAATAATTGCATCAGTAAAAACCTGGATAAGTTTTTCATTTCGGCGGATAAATGGTGCGTATAGTGAAAAAATTACTGGAGCCAATATTTCTTTCCGTGGATAAAAAGCGCTATTACGGAATCTTTGATTTCAACATCATCCTCATACGCATCATTCGTATAATTGTACGAACACATGTGATGATTAACAAATCCTTATCATGTGTCTTTTGAATTGTATACAACTTAAATGTAAGTGTGATATATGCAGTTGGGTAACGTAACGCCCTAGTGCAGAACATCCCGGGTTCAATTCCAGTTCCTCAACATTTTTATCTTATCACCTAGTTACTACCTCTGTTCCTCCATGTTTAGGTAAAAAAAAAGAATTTGTAAAACTTTATTTACTTCATACTTTAAAAAATTCCTTTAACGGAAGTCAAACAAGTGGTCCCTAAGGGCCCACGAGATTCATGGAAGGTGGGACTTCGAAATTACTAGGCCTACTAGTAGGAGGAGGAGATATGGTCAGCATCTCGCTCCCGCCGGCTTGACCTCAGCAGGCCGATACGTTGTTCCGTTGTCTACGTAGAGATCGTCACTTCTCTATGGTGGGATTCCTATTCTCCATCGTAGAGAACAGAGTAGAGAATACAGCAGAGATCTTTCCTACGCCCCTCATGCCGCAGGAAACGAGTTATCTACGTAGAAAACGCGTATTTCGCAGAGGGCTATGGCGGCATTTTCATGTGTTGTTAGGTTATGTGTTTCTTGATGTGTTGGTCTGTTAACTCATTCTTTTGCTAGTTTAGGTACTACATTAAAGATAATGTTAAGCAACAGTTACATGAATACAAATTAAATACTTAGTTCTATGTTAGATGTGTCAATTACAGAACGAATTCATCTGAAGAGTCTACAATACTGTCAAATTCTTTAAGAACACAGCTACTAATTAAATCGCACTCCGCCACATTTTTATTAACGTTTAAAATTTAATTTTTACGTACAAAAATAGAGTTTCTATTCCTGGTTTTTAGTATGTATTTCAAAGAATCATTTACGGTAATTTAACATCTGGTTAATTCATTCAGATTCATATAATTTTATTGTCTTATTGGGAAACACAATCCAAAGCGACCAATTGATAAGAAAGATATAGAGTAAAATGTAATTAATATATTTCAATTAATTGCAGAAAAGTTCAATCATTTATTTACCATTGTAGTATTGAATAACCAATAATATGGTATGTTAATATCTACATTTACGTCTAAGTATAAATAATTGTTGTCAACAGAAATAAACAGGGAGAACGGAGACTGTTAATATTTTCAAAAATATGTTAATTATTAGAAAAGCGTGATGTCAAATCTTAGAGACATTTACATAAATCTACATTTAAGTTTACATTTTGTCATATTGGTAAACGAAATAAAATGCCCTCTCCCAATGTACGAAGACAGCGGACCACACGTTGTATCAAATGAACTTGTCTACTTCGTAGAACAATGAACGAGAATCGCTTAGAGGAGTCTACGTAGACTCCATTCCTACGCCGTGGAGAAATCTCTACGCGGAACGAGAATCGGCCTGCAGGATAGACCCCGTCCCCATTTCACAGCGGGCTGAGTAGACCTAGGAGTCAGTATGGATGTCGAGGTGTGATAAATCCCCACCCCACGAGGGACTGAACCTCCAGTCGGCAACTCAGCGCTCTACCGTCCGAACCACGCGCACTCCACAGAAGTCACACAATTTCATTGAAATTTCGAATGTTATCTATTGGTCTTACTTCAACGTTGGTGTACACTTGTTTAATTTATTAGTTTAATCGAAATTTAATCATTTTCAAGAAATGGTGTATTTTTTTTGAGATGCAATACACAATTGTAGTGTTGTTCAAAGGAAAATATATTTAAAATTTTTTGAAACCAATTTTTTTTTTCTAATGTTTTAATTTTTTATTGGCGTCAACGTGAAGAAAATTAGCAGAGTGAAAAACAAGTTTTAGTTCATTGACGAATTTGTTGTGTGAAGCCTTCTGCTAATTTACAAATAACTAAGCAACCCTGCCCCGATTGACATGGAATTTTCGTTATGATAAGGTTTCGTGCTATGCTGTAATGTATTGCAAAAATGGAAAGTTTACGTAGAAAACCCGTGATCATATCTCAGCTTGTTAATAACATACAGTTATATTTCGAAAAAATCACATTTCACCCTAAACCAACCGTTTTCACCCTAAACCAACCACCCTAGAATCAGAATTTTGAAAAATTCTCTTTTTACTATAAGAAAGCAACATATTGTCAAAATTTCAATTTCCCATCTCTAATAGTTAACGCTCTGCGTTGATGAGTGAGCGTGTGAGTGAGTCAGTCAGTCAGGACAATGCCTCATTTATAAGAGATTTTAAACTACAAAAGAATAAACTAATTTAACCTCTCATACAGAAGACCTGCCTAGAATCAGAATACTGAAGTATTTAAATAATTTTTTTTTTTTTTTTTTTTGTGGGGCTTTAGGGCTCGTCAACATCGAGGTCATTAGAGCCCATAATAATATCTATTACATTGTAGGGTCCTTTAAGCTTGAGATAATTATCTCGGCTGAAAAGTAAGACACAATTCCACAAAAAACTCTCTCTGTCTTCTAATTACAATTTTAATTGAATTGAATGCCCAAGTCAGATTTATCTTCCGAGTCATCTGTCGCATTCTGGTACTTCCAAACTGCCTGTATACGTCTTCCACAAGTACACAGCATAAAGCATGAAATCTGTTAACCGCTTCAGGAAGCCGATCTTTCATCGCGATGCTCGATAAAAGAAATCAGGTAATTGCTCCGTGAAATTTATGTAATGAATCGTGCGCGATGCTCATACGAACAATGGGTTAATAGAACTCGTTCTCGACGTGGAATGTGGGACGATGAGTAAGGTCAAATTTCGCTCTTTTTTCAAGATTTGAGATGAGAAGTCGCGTCCAATTGTAACTCGAACTTACGCGTCAGTTGCGCGGAGCTAAATGCTGAATGTCAATATCATCCTTAAAGGTACGTTTACACTTGTATACATGTATGAGCGACTTGTATGACATCTCTACATCGAAACTTTTCGAAGTGTTGCGATTTGTATGACCTCAGACCCTTCTACCTCGTATGAATACGGCAGCGTTTACACTTCGCGATTTGCATCAGAGAATTCTTAATAAATCACGAAGTAACAACACAAACTGATGCAAGCCAATCTATTAAAGAAATAAACTAATCTAAACTTAAATAGTTAATATAAAATGCTTTACTCAACACTTAAGATTACAGGAGTCAATAGACTATAACGTATGGAAACAATGATATAACTTACGAAGAACACTGCTATATTGTAAACAAACATGGCGTAGCGCGTATTGGCCATGGGTTCTGCGCATGCGCTTACGCGTTTGTGACTTGTATGAGC
>NNCF01127836.1:944769-955586 GCA_002313205.1 Laupala kohalensis | reverse complement strand
ATATATATATATATAAACATGGAACAATAAAGGTATTTGATTAAATTTTAATATATCGTCCTATTGGAATATTCTAAACTTCCGACCTGAACCTCAGAAACATTTTAAGTTTACTATTTGTTTCACTTTTACTCAATTTGTTCTCACTCACTGTAACATTGATAAATTGACCCTCTGTGGAACTTCTCAATCGAGAAGTTAGTGGAGCGCACTAATTCTGTGGATTCTATATTAGACGTAATTAAAAGATATGAAACTTTATATGAATAACTTTTTAGATACATGCCTATCTTCGCTTCTGACGTCTTTTAATGTACATATTTCGCTGCATTGATGGTGGGTTTAGTGATACTCTTGCGAGGTGAACTTGTTTTAAAATTACTTTTTAAACGAAGGATTGGATTTGAGTCAAGAAATGAAATGAGCAAGAGTATTTATCTTAATACGAAACTTTATTGAAATCTTGATAGAAAATTTCGTGGACATTCCCTGGTGAAATAAGGTCACTAAAATGTTTCTCTGTAGTGCTTACTAGGTAGCCTAGGTTAAGAGAGAGCGTGTACATAAGAGGATACCTGTACACTCAAACTATCCGTGTAGGTTTAAAATAGTGATTAGATTCCTAATACCATATATCTATTTGTATTAACATGCATTTAATATAAGCGCAACCAAACTTGCGGTCATAAATTAATTTCCCTACTATATCTTCTATATCATCAAATACAAACGACTAGAAAAGTTCTAAACAGAATATCGCTTTTTGTTTTGTTGTTGTTGTTTTTTTAACTGTGAAATTAAGTCAATCTTGTTGTAAGTTTCGGTTTTGATAAAATTCCCAGTAAATTTGTTAAAGATAAGTGTTCACTTTTCCACATACTTCCGTTTACAGAAATTCCGTGTGAAATGTCATTTTATTGCTTTTTATTGCAAATTTAACATTCTGTTATATGCTTTCAAACATTTATATAGAAAAAATTAATATTCAAGAATGTAATGGTAAAAGCTAAATACTTTAATTCCCGTCCAATACAATTATTTTATTTTGTGTTACAAATACGAGGGTGCATTTCAGTACCGAAGAGTTAGTACGTCAGAAAATTATGTTAACGTTGATATCGGAGTTATTGTCAGTGAAATATTTTCAATACTTATTTGATTTATTTGTATTGCAAATATTTCGGTTCATTTAAATATTCAGTACGAAATATACGAAGTTGCTGAGTTGATCTGTGTTCATATGAATTATTAAGTTTGCGTACAACTACGTTCGAAGTGGTGCACAGGAACGTTATGAGTTGTCTGGAACTATGAACTAACCCAATACCGACTGTACGCCGTGCTGAAACATAACAATCTGGAACTATTGATATTTTAACACCAACAGTTTTACGAAAAACATGTCATTACAAATTTGAATTTCTTATAATTAAACTTGTAAAACTAAGGAATTTTTTTCTGTCTTTCGTTTTCTTCTTGGTTCTATGGTATTTTTTTTGCCTAAATTTGTCTACATATTTTCTCCTCTCACTCTATGAACCAAAATTTCGTGAGTGACTGAAATTTAAGAACCTGTTTGCTCGGAGACCCATAAGTTGTTTCTTTTCCATTTCCAAACACAGATTAAATAACTTTCCTTCTAAAAATAAGAACATATCTCATCGGTTTAGCATTGCCGTTCTACCACATTGGATATATCAATATAATTCACTAGTTGACTCCCGAACTAACGAGAATATTCAACATACGATATATTTATTTTATATTTTGTAAGTTATTGCAATCATAATATAGAATGTAGTACTATTTACACTCAGCAGGTGTTCATGAGCTCTTTATAACCACTGCACATGTTACAATCTGTGCGATTTAACTCCTCGTTTTTGGACGCGAACCAACATTTTTACATAATGGAGCTAGAATATTCGTAGAAAAACGTTGTCTGTGAGGCGGAGGAGAAGATCATAATCATCTATTTTGTAGTGTCTTTTAGTTTCACTTCATATTTCCTTTGGTTCTTGTTATGTTTCTGTGCTTCAAGAGCTGTGTCTCATTATGTAAATCTTAATTATCTCATTTGTGTTCAAGGATATGTTAATGTGTTTAAAACCGGATTTTTTATTAATGTATGTTAACATTGTTTCACATTGTAAAATTTCAAATGTTTTGACGGTTGTTACAAATGAGAAAAAATGAATATAATTACATCATATTCTTGTTGGCAATATTCTAACTTCTTTAAAAATCTGGAACATTATATTTAAGAAACTATTTTGTTTTTAATTGTTAACTTAAACTTAGCCGTTATCTCTCAGATTCAACGACAAAATTTTTGGAGAGGAAATATTTATGGATTGTGTTAGTATACTCTTATTTGGTTTGGGAAGTCAATAATTGGCTAATATAACTAAACATTTGTCATACATTTCTCGCCAAATGATTCCGAAACATGGTACAAAAATTTATAAGGAGCATTAACGGATTACATAAAAATATATTAAACCTAAAATTGTTTCTTTTATAATAAATATTTATATCCTATCTCTCAAACCCCTATTTAATACTACCAAAATTACAGGTAGATTAGGAACAACTCATTCTGTAGACTAATTTAGTTTTACACGCCAGATACTCTCACCGGAGGTGTTCTTTTAATTCCCCGATCTCAACAAGAGCCATGTCTTAATGCGTTGTTTTCGTCAACAAGCGTCATCGTCAACTCAGTACTTAAGAGCGTTCAGCAGACATGAATGTCCTAACATAGTGATGGCATTTTTTTTAATTTGCGTATTATCGTTCTAACCCCTATTTGGCGAAACAGGGACAGCTGAGTTTTTTTTCACCTGTTCCTAACAAATATTGGTCCGATACAAATCTCTCAGACTTTTCAACAACACTCCTTCCCAACATTCGTACCACCATTTTATTTTTGGAAGGACGAGTACGCAACGCAGTCTGGACGTGGCAATTAAAATGCAAGTTGTGAAACATCTTCATATACGAACCTTCAAATGTATGGTATAATTTACTAAAGATCTTGAACAACTCATGCCTTCTTTAGATAGCCTATAATATTTTCATAAAAGTAAATAAAAATCTGGAAACAAATCGTTCATTCTGTTTTTCCCCACGTTCCACGAAAAATAAATTCCGTATTGCACCTTACGCGAGCCTCAGGTGTTACGCCATACACTGGTGGAAGCAATGATCACACGTGCTCTGCGTCCCACTTCCACCCACACACGGCCTTTCTCCCTGATACCAATCGGCGTGGGCGTGGGGAGCTCTGACAGAGGTTCATGGGATCGAGTCCCTCACTTTGCCCTCGGCGATAGTGTAGCACCGAGCCACACGAGCGCGGGACGTGTCTCAACGCGCAGACAACTGACGCTTCGAAGATAAAGCGACCTTAGAGCAGCGCTGTCCAACTTATCTTAGCCCACGGGCCATTCTCTATAATCTTTCGATAGATCACACCGGCACGGGAATAAAACTAACGGATAATATTTATTTCTAACGCGATATTTGAGTCTCATCGACAAATTATGTAGTATATTTCTATATTTTTTAAAAGCATTTTTAATATTTAGTATTATAGTGAAATGTTCTTATATTGTAATGTACCATGGGGTAATTCCAAACATAATTTTATCTCTTCCCTCGCCGGATATGGGGTCCGCACATTTCATCTCAGAGACGATTCAACTCACGCACGATTCAACTTATCTACCTGCGCGGCGGAGAGTCAAGCTGTGGTGATGTAGGTGGTAGTCCGCAGGGCTGGACAAGGGAAACGACAACGTTTACAAATTACCGTCGCCGTCAACGTGTGGTCGTCCCAAAGAAATATGAGTTATTTCACTGGACATATTGATGGTAGTAATAAAATTGAACACTGAAAAGACTTGCAAGCAAAATTCTTCGTAATAAACCAAAAACTCAATAAAAAACTATTTTTCTTTGCTTATATGTGTATTTATTAATTGTTGCTTAATATTAGGAACACATCCTGGCCCGGGTTTTGCTCCGGTTTTCCTTCGGGTAGAGGTGGATTTCTTATACAGGTTCCCTAGGCTTTGTCTAGGGGCATGTTTATTGTGATAATAAATCGTGAATTTAGTGTTATTTCAATTCTTATGATTTTTAAACTATACTCAGAATAATCTATAGTTCGATAATAATTTGTACATGTAATTTTTTTTGCGTTAAATTACAAACATATTGACATTCTATTAGTATTGTAACTCGCAGCTAACTTTTTATCTTATCTAGGAATTTGCGCTGAAATTTTTGAATCCGCCTCTGCCTTAGGGCCCTTGATCGGAATTGATGGGATGGTCCCTTGCTTGCTACCGGAGAGTGAATTAGTTTATTGTCCTCCTCGTGGTCAGCCGCAGTTTGTACTGCTTTTTTGACAATAAATTTATTATTATCATATACTGCCCTGAAAGATAGAAATAAGTTGATCGTGGAAATCATTCAACGTTGTTTCCGGTTCATCAACAAATGGAACATCGGTTGATTGGATCAACTACCGGGATGGAAGATGAATCAATAGATTGATAAAAATATTGGAGAGAAAGGGGTTGGAAATGATTTGAGAAGGGTTTCGACCGGATTGACGTTAATCCGTACTGGAATTTTTGATTCCCTGTGTTAGCCGATTTTCGTGCCATTCAGAGTTACATCATTTATTATTTCGAAACAATAAAAGGTATTGGTAAATGCTTGAATCGACTGCATATTCTCCCCTTGAGAACCACTTGCTACAGTTCGTGCCGTTTTGTTCTGCCGACGTGTTCCGTTTAAGTATCATACGAACGACTGCATCGCATTGTCGGAGGAGCCATTCAACCTCGCGGCCAGCAGTGGAGCTTTCTTTCAAGAGTCAGTGGTTCCCGGCCGTTTACGTCTTTTGTCTCCACCTCTTCGTGCCTGTCGTTCATATGAAAGGATTAGAAAGGATATTCTTCACAAAGCTACTGGCAAGGACATCCGTTGAACGCTTAATAGCTCCTTCGATTCTGTTCCATGATCCAGCCAGCGGAATCTCTTGAGGAATTTCGTCTTGAAATTCGGGGACTGCGATGGAGAGGTCGTTTCCTATTACTGCAATTGTATTCTAGTCACGAATGTCATTCTGAGAGAGATTGTGTGTTCTGTATGGATGTATTATTTCTTATGTATACTCAATCGTGGTACGGATGTGAACGTTATCTCTGGTAACATATTAATTTAGCAAGTAGACTATTTTTCTTTTAACATAACTTTTCGACTGCCATTTTATTTCGTCTGGTTAGTGAACAGATATAAATTAAATACCTTGACAACATAAAATTGACAACAAAGAAAAAATTGTCATTAACATAAAAACTAATTTAAAAGTAATCTATTTAGATGTTTGCTTCAAATATTACTATATTATCTGTGCCGCCTCACCCGGAAACATTGCCCCTCCGGATTTTCTTTGAGATATTTAATGGGAATTGATAGGACGATCCCTTCAGGTGAGTAGTGGAGCGGGAGCGCAAGAGAGCGACGCTCCCTCATTGCTTTGGTCATGAGAGCAGCGTTCCTTTTCGAACAGTTGGCCCAGTCATCGTGTAGTATGTACAATATTAAAACGGAGGAAAATTAACATACTATTATGATTTTGTTTCATCTGGATAATACAATCTAGCTAAATATGAAATGCAGCTTTACTCGCCATATTGCATTTAAATGTATAGGAAGACTTTTAAACAGTCCAACGCATACGGAGCACTTCTACATCATCCGATGTAAGAGCTCCCGTACCACCAAATTTCGCATTCGCCCCTATGTGTTTTTTATTGATTCATAGAGAAGTAAAGTTGCCTTTTCTCCTGTATCTTATAACAGATTTCTTGACAGTAAATTATACATTCATTCATGTTTCAAAATTTCCTTTGGCATTCACGAGTAATTTGTGTTAACTTTAGAGACCACTGATCTACCGCTGTCCTCATGTCTAGGGCAAAACGAGCATGAAATGTAACATTGCAATATCGTGCAATATTGCAGACAATATTAGAGTTGTGGAAATAGTATAAAAGAAGAAAAATATATTTCAGACAAGATTGGCGTATTTCAATCATTTTTGTTAAAATTATGTGCACATTTAGTTAATTTGGTAACAGTGAATACGAAGTTAGATTCTATTTTAATATTGGGCCAAATATTTCCAAAAGCGTATGTCATAACATGGCTACAACTGTTTCACTAATATGGGAAATGAATGTTGAAATATCAATATTCTTTTTGTATCCCCTGAATAAAAAGACATTGTAAAAATATGACCATGTGTTCAATGTAATGATCTGGTATTGGCATGTGTTACTATCGAAATAGGTGTGTAACGGATACTCGTAAGTTGTGCTTCCAGCTTTCTCTGCGTTGGGAGTCCAATGTTTGTTGTTTGCGGCGCAATGCCATTGTAGGTGGAAGTGGTTTTGCGTGGGGGAGTAAGCGGAAACACAGCAAAGTGTGTTCGCTCTTGTTCTCTACAGAGTGTCAACAGGAATTAACAAGTTATAAAATCTCTTACGTCATACGAACTTGATTATCGTAGCTTTTTATTAAACATATTACCAGGCTAATGGTGAGTTATTAGAAATACTTTTATGTAACAGATTCCAGACAGTAGAAAAATTCAATGGTCTTCAAAATATTATAATAATTTAATGTATCATATGACTGTGGCAAAATGTGTCTGACATTTTTCTCAAAAATAAATTGTACTTTCTCTCAAAAATTTGTTTTTTTAATGATTGATCTGGGATATGGACAAAATGGAATACCATTTAGATGGATGGATTGTTGATTAGATTCTGCTAAATTTGAAAAAATGTCACAATTCATCTTCACTCAGTTGTCATTTTGAATGGATTGTGATTGTTCTTGTGTCCACGTAGAGATCAAACTGAATATTTCTATTGGAACAATTGTGTTGTTAATGTTATCTTTTTTGTGGGGAGGGAGCATCTAGCGTTTTTCATTTAACACATTTTTCTAACATTTCTCCTTAACGATTGGGTTGATTGCTACTAAGAATTCGTCCAATTTTACTCACCATAGCTAATATTACTAGTTGTAAAGTAGAATTTAAAAATAAAAGAGACTGTTATTTTTACGACTTAACTACTGAACTCCTGTCCTAAGCCAATGATTCGGAATGTCCCAGCATTCTGTCCCTCAGTTGAATACATTTTATGTAATGGGCAGATTTATGATTCACTTTGAGGACTATATCTCATTGGGCCGAAAGCTTGCGTTGCTATCATCAAGATGAACAAGAGACTCTAACGTCTTGATTAGCGAGTAAGGAGAACACATGAGACATTATTGTTCTAAATTGCGCTACATGCTAACATTGTCTTCAATGTTGCCCGAAGAATTAATTACAATTTTCGTTGGCTTTATGCTGTTTAACCTAGAGGTTATTTAGGGATAACTCACACGTGTGTGTTTTAATGTCTTCGAACAAAAGAAAAAAACTCATTTCTTTGGATACGTTGATTCTGTATTTGTTGTGCAAGAATATTTTATTTTATGCCTGTTTAATTTACTCTTCGACGGAGATAAGAAATTAATTTTGTTACACTTTTATGTATTTATACGCTTTTTCCTGTAACCACAAATGCGTATTTTTATCAATATAACTCAAAGCGCAAAAATAAATTAAAGAATTAATTGATTGAAAAATTCCAAGCACCATGAAAAATAATATAAAGTTAGTTTCCAAATAGTTTACCCTGTGCGATACGGCCATTACTCCATAAATTTCGAAACCACTGACGTAAAATAAAATGTATCAAATTTCCAACTCCAATGCAAATTGTACAACTTGCTTGAAGAAAAGTATTAATTTGTAATAACTATTTCGTATCATTGTTGACAACTTTATTGTGGAAGAATTTCTTGAATTTGGAATTTCAATATTATGTTTAGAATTGAGGTTGTATATAAGAAATCATAGGTATTAATCTTGTTCTATGATCAAATGCTCTCTGACAATAATTACTAATATGCTACTTTTCCCAAACCATTTTAATTCAAATCGAAGAGCAATTCGTATACGTGTGTAGTTAGAGCCAGAGATATTTCCTGTTCGAAAACATGGAATGTTTTGAGACATCGCAGAAATGAACCCTAAGACCCGAGTGGGGCGAAGAAGAGTGCCTATAACGACTAAAGAGCATTCCTCCACAGATCCATTGCTTCGTGCAGAGGCCAAAACAAACCAGTCGGAGTTAAAAATGGCCGAGCGCTAGCAAACATCCATTTTCGAACGGATTCCTGCGTCACTAATCGTTCAAGTCGTCGCTGAGTGCACTTGTTGCGGAAATCTATCCCACAACTTATCGCGGTGGGTGGCCTCTGTCGGGTGGTCCTGCTTTGTTCCAAGCTGAGACTTGATTGTCAATTGTCGGGCCGTCGGTTGTTCAAGAATTATCGACTGTCATTAACTCACTGAAGACTTATCGTTCATTGACTTCCTGTCCCACTTTTTTCTATCGAAATGTGGCGAACCGTTGCGTATTCTCGGTGATTGGGAAGTTTTATATCCCGGAAGGCATAGGGAAATTTACGTTGTGTCCGTTTGTTTGATGTGTCTCGTCGATTAAAATATTTGTCTCCTAGACACCTAATTGTGGACTTCACGTTGGAAATATTACGCGAGTCTAATCTCCATTGTTCTCTGTATTAATTTTACTCTAGATTTTGTTGCATTATGGTTTCATGGTCTTCGTTTTTTAGATAACACGTAAAATATTAAAACTCATGAGTCTACTGATGAACAATAAAAATTGTAATGAGAGATTAGAGAGATGAACGTACATAATTTCTTTAAATCTAATTACTAAAATATTGATGTTGTTAAAGTATTCATTTTACTGTAATTATTATAATATTGGTTGGATAAAGATAAAAATGCTGTGTTTATTCGATTATGTAAACGAATGTTTTTATGTTATTAGATATATCAAACCTTACAAAATATTTTTAAGTTCCTAACATTATTTCTTTGATAAAAACAGCGAGTACTGTGTATATACGGGAGATGTTTCGCGATTTAACCCCTTCGNGGTCAAGTAGACGCCCAGAGCACATGTCGTTGGCGCATGTCCAGGGTGACCAGCTGTCGCGCATTGGGTGACATGTGGGATGCAATTCAAGAGAGAGACAGAGAAATGCAAGAGAAGAAAATGAAATAGTGCTTAAAAATCTACTGTTTATATTTAAACGTTAATTTAAGACATTTTTGTAGTAAGTGATTACCGGCGTAATGTGTTATGGTAAAGATGTACTTACCATAATAATAGAACTCATTGTAATAAAAATAGAAAAAAAACTAAAAGTGGGAGACATTTAAAAAAAATCTTATTCTAAACGTGAACATGATGTAATTTTAGGTCTAACCATTCTTGACTATTTTTCTTGTGCGGCATTGTAAAGTGTGTGCCAAGTTTGATTCTTCTTCTCTTGCATTATTATTTACAGCAAAATCTGGAGATAGCGTATTATATATAAGGCGTATTCAGAAATATTAATCAATCCAACCCCGTAGTGATGCCTCGTGCAAAACTCTATTCATCTATTTTGTCGATCATATGATCACTCTGAACCTAAACGTCTCGGAGGAAGGAAATTGGAAAGTGTTAAGCTAGGAAGGATTGTCTGAAGTCACTTATCATAGCTGTGCATTAAACCTCGATGAATAGATGAAATCCCTGGATATCATAGCGGTGAAACTGTTTTAAAAAGGATTCGATCGCGTAACTTTTCATATCCGAAGCATTGTCACAAAAGTTATCGAGTGACCTACGTCAATAGTGCAATTCCCAGGATGGTCCGATTCATCTGCAAGTCTTTTTCACTGATTATCTACTTTCGGGTAATTTTTCTTTGTGGATAATGTTTACTTGGTTATTTTTGGAAAAATTCTTCCAAAATAGTTATCAATACACATACATCAATCCAGTTCCCGGTGATCAATTATAATGTCTGCTTGATCCTATAGGTGTGACAAAGACACAAAAATGTCCATACACTTATTTGTATCGCTAGTATGGAAACAGAATACATTATTCTCTTTGTCACTCACGAGTGCACACCATGTAGAAATCACAGTTCTGAGGAAAATAATAGGTGAGTTCTTAAAATAAAATTTTAGTTATGAGGTTGCAGGGGTATGTTTAAACTTGTATCCTCTATATGATGATGTTCAGTTTTAAACCGTGAAAATATTTACAGCTATCTGAGTGTCGTTTCTGAGTAGTAGAAATGTCTCGCGATGAGTATTTGGTGAATAAACTAAAATGATGGAAGCTAAGTGTTGTAATAATCGTTCCAAGAAACGCGTGACGAACTTTTCTCTATAAACATTTAATAAATCCGTGTCATGATCAGGACGTAAATATTCATGATTCTTTCTTTCAAGTAGGTCTGCGTTATGTAATCATCATAGTCCAGTGAGGAAGATGAGAAGAGAAGTAGCTGAAATGAAGTTCGTATAAAACAAGCGGGGGTAATGCAGCTTTCATTGAGTGATCTTCCGACCTTTCAACCATTCACAATGTCATGGACTAAGCAAGTCAAGTTCATTACTCTCTAGTAATGTAGCCATTTTAGTTGATGAGCGTTCCACATGTTCAAATTGAATGTATTTCTGTTTTTTTCTCATTCGAAATAATTTTTAGAAATATTGAATTGTTACAAAGATACATTAAAACATTATATATATATATATATATATATATATATATATCTGTCTCTTATACACATCTAGATGTGTA
>NNCF01127836.1:919217-944764 GCA_002313205.1 Laupala kohalensis | reverse complement strand
AATATTTTTTAAATCTTGTTAAATTTTATAAAAATTAAATTGTTAAATATAGTATAGTTACTTGGTCATAAACACTCCACACTTGTTGCACGTGACTGTATTTTATTAGATCGTGACGTCATACCCACAACTATGAGCAATTGGAAAATCTTCTTAATAACGTTGATTCATTTCTTGTTCCTTGGTTAAAATATTCCCGCGGTTTTGTTGCACACACTGCACAGTGTATGTGACCGACACGGCGACAGTTACGTATGCTCCATCCATAGGAAAAGAAAACATGTCGTTTCGTGTTATTGGTCAAAGGTGAAGGAAAAAAGGTAATATCATAACACGCTTTGGTCCAGGAACGAAGAATCTGCGACATAAGGTTACTTGAAAACTTCCGGGTGCATAGGTGTCGTACATGAAGTTGGTGGCACGAAGTACCTCTAGGGGAATGTGTCGCAGGAAAGTTTCTCTAGAAATAAGAATCATTTTTTGAAATTGTAGACGTCTCAAGTTAACTGCAAAATTGCGAAAAAAAAATTATCAGTTGTTTGATTTCTGCATGGATGGATTCATTATTCAGCATTACAAATGAAGAACTATCGTAGTAGAACTATGAACCCTATGGCAAGGTGGCATGGTCTTACCTCGGGTTCCACATTTCTGCTATTAAATGGAGATTCTGTGTTGTTTACAATTACCATCTCACGGACAATTCTCGTTACAAGTGCGTCTCATGTTATTTACTTCTCTGTCGCTAAAGAGACGTGTCGTAGTCGAGAAAATCATGCAAAGGTCGCCCTTTCAGAACTATGTTACCTCAAAGCATAACGTTTTTGTGGTTGGCGATGTGGTGTTAATCTGTAATAGGGTCCGTTATTTAGGCATCGACTCGGACCTTTAAAATGTCACATTCAGAGAAAAGTTCTTTTTTTTTCGGATTTGAAAATGTTACGCAATCCATTTATCAATGCCATTCTAGAAATGGAAGAGGTTCAGATGTATTGTCTCAAGGATTCAACAGCTCCTAGTTCAATGTGTCCGACTTCGAAATTTTTTGGATATAATGTACTGAAGATATCTAATTATATCTATCGTGCGAGTAGTAATTCATAAGTTGCCTTCCAGGTTGCGCTTCCAGCACCATGTGTATCCTTGGTTTGGATACAGCCATGGAGATTTTATTTTTTTAAATTTCTTTTTGTCCACAGCACGATATGTTTAGTAATACATTAATACTGATTTTTATAACATTTCTATACAATTGATTAGAAATACACGACTATTTTATTTTAACTATGCCACTACCATCCTAATAAAGCTAGAACATCCAAATATTTTTGACAATTAGACATGTGTTGTGTTCTTACGATATTGAAGATTTATCATTTGTGAACAAGAGTCATCTGTTATCACATTTAATTGTATAATCAAAGGTTAGCGAAAGAAAATCATTTTTTCACAAGATAGTAATTTGATACTTTTAATATTTTTCATTCTTTAACTGCTTATGTGAATTTCTCTCGCAAGTTTAGCTAATTGATAAATATTTAATTACAACATTGATTTCAAATGCGCAATTAATATTTTTGTATGAATTGTAAGTTAATAAGGTCCTTCATTAGTTTAGTTGGGACCCGCATGGATTAAGTATCCAGAATAATTCTGAATGATATTTTTTCTCATTTCATCCCTTTTATTTACATTTTGTACTGTACCTACAATACTGAGTAGTTACATTACGCCATCAGTGATATATCGCTGCTCTTCGAAAATGTTCGCGTGTCTAACTTATCAGTGTACGATGTTGGCACAACAGTTGAGTGTCTGTTTGGCATCTGGCTATTTCCTTCCAGCAATATAAGGTCTATAACTCTCAGAAGCGAAACACGTTTAGTGGGACACGAAACATTTTTGAGACCACTTTGGTCGTGGCGTTACTTCTAAGACGATTAATGTCAAATGGGAGAATGGAAATTTGTAAGTCCTAAATTTACTCGTCGGTATTGTGATTCGTTATTTTACCATTTCATGCTTCAAATTTTGTTTTCAGTTAAAAAATAAATTTGAATTCTAAGCAACAATATGATAGACTAAGTCAAAATAATTTAGAAATTAAGTGCTGAAGAAGCATTATTGACATAATACGTGACAATAGCTTGTAAGTATTGCACATCGTCCTCGAAATGAATTTTCATAGGGGAATATCGTAATTTGCATGTTCAGTTTTATTTTGTGATGTTTACCCACGTTTCACCTTCAGATATGTGACCTCCTCTTCGCTACACAGTAATTCAATTTACTCATAAAGGTAATCCCAGGTGTAATTTGATATTGTTAATAAAATTATATCTTGCCAATCAACGAGAGTATAATCGATTTTCCAATCAACGAAAGTATCATATAATCTTAAGCGAGAGAAATATATTCTCTTACGAAGCCTGGGTTCCTATTTTTTTACAGTGTACTTATAATAAAACTAACTGATTCTTTTCGAAATTTAGTTCTTACTCGAAACTGATGCGTTAATATGAATCGCCGTCCAGATCCTATTCCCAATACGGTCGTGAAAGTCGGAGTTCTTAAACTCGACAGTTCCTGATGGTCAAAAAGTCGGGCAAAGGGATTAAACATTTTGGGTACCATCAACCTCGACAGATTCTACCTGCTCTAATGGCTTGCCGCCCGCCGCGCACCCTCCTGCCGACCCACCGAACTGCCGCTAATGGATTTCATGAGTCACTTACTGGAGAGTTATTTAATGTGTCACCAATTAAACATTTTTATTTGTATTCCCCATTAACTTCAATTTTTTAAATTCTACACTTAATTGAACTTTTTGAATTCTGCAATAAAAATGAACGCAAACACGACGTATTTATGACATTACTGAGTTTTAAGCTTCTGTTATCATAGTATATAAAAAGTATTGTAATCGTGAAAAATAAAGTCACAATATTTTGACGAATATATCAGTTTTGGGAGCCTCTGATTCCGAGAACAATGTGCGTAGGATTCCAATTATAATTTTCTTGATGCTTTCATGAAACATGATTGAAAGGAATACAATTATTTTGTTTATCGTACTAGAGTAAATGCGTTGGTTCTAGATAGTGCATCTACGTTCGGCACTTCGGGTTTTAGAACCAAACACTTAGGCTTTGGAGAACTTTTTGGCTTTGGTTTTTTTTTCTGACACAATATTTATTTCCCTCTAAATCATGAAATGTGCTTTTTATATAGTTTATGATACTAATGAAACAATATGACAGATCTTTGTAACAGCAGGTTTGGTTATTCGTCTGAATGTCAAAAATAAAAGGGGTAGCCGCTAAGAAACTTAGATTTAACTTCGATTTTTCGTCAAAATATTTTTCTCAACCATGAAAGTTCTTCTCTTATCTTCATGATTAGGGTGTTTTCTCATGAATTGCTCATTTATTGTTGAATTTCTGTTGTTAGTAATGTATATGAGGGTTTTGACTACAAGAGAGCCATTGCTCACATATTTTCGGAGGTCAACACAAAATTAAGAAATATAAGAACAAAATATATATATAATAGAAGAATAAAATCTAAGAACAAATTGTATTAAAAAATTCTACATCACTGATATTTGGAAACTTTGAATTCTAGAATTCTCAAACAATTGTCTCAATAATAGATTTAAGTTTCCAAATCCAGTCACTGTATGTTTTACATTTTATTGTTGTCAGCTATTTTGTATAAAATATATCAGATGCTTCTCTAATATTATAAAGAATTCATTCATGTTCAAATAAAATTTACTCTTTCTAGCAGCAACTCGATAATTTTTTATTAAAAAATTTTTTTATTAAAAAATTTTTTTATTAAAAAAATTACCAGGAAAACAAGAAAGGAGGGGAAAGAGCGAAGCTGCAGGCTCAGATTTCAACAATAAACTCAAACAAAAATAAATTACTAAAATTTTCTAAAATGCCTTTTCTTCAGTTTTCCGCTTATAACTTGATAACACAATAATAATGCGTTGTTTTAAAGTTATAGGCGAAAAACTAAAATAATATTTAAAGGAAAGAAACATTTTTTTTTTCTTGACATACTTCTTTTCGTCACATAATTACTGGACTAATAGTCAAATGAGCATTTGATGCCAGTAAGGTCGTGTTTGGTATTATTTTTCATCATTTTGAGCGTAGATTTCAATTATTTTGTAACAACATCACAATTTTTATGGAGAAAATTTTTTTTGTGGTTAAGTCAACTTGTTTACTGAAAGAGCTGCCCACCGTTCCCATTGTCTGGGGTTTCACGGGACGGGAACAGGTAGACCGGCGTAGACCTAATCCTTAAAGAAGTGTCAAGTTTAATGGTGAAGTTTTCCTTCTACCTGAGGATCTGTCGAGTTCAAGTACGCCCGTGAAAGTTCTAAGTAAAAGTCAGGTAAACTTTTATTAAATAAAATGTCCTTTACCAGTAAGTAAAAAGAAAGTATGTTGTATTCATTAATACTAATATGCTTACAACTCTATCAAACCACCAGTATTAATGAATACAACTTGTTCTATAAAATCAAATTTGAGGAAAAGCTTTTTGCGCAAATCATCAAATTCACACAAGTTAAATCGCGGATGCCTATTGTGAAACAGTTCTGTGAGAAATAGTTACTCAAAAGGTCATTTAAAATCACCACTAAGTACCCACCTCTCCTAGTAATTCTCTTGTTTAAGAAACTCATAATAGCTAATAGCAAGAACTCCACCAGCAGAAGTCGCTGGTCACTCACTAGGAAAAGAACTCCCTGAGAAACGCAGTATTTGCTACAAGGATCAAACGCTCGAGCCTAAAAAAGGATAGATGGGGTGATTTTTCACCGCGATTCAGATTGACTTAAAAGTTTCTCAGTTCAGACATCACAGAGAAGCTGAATAGACTGTTGAAAGGCGCGTGGTTAAATATGCTGAACCGATTAGTCAAAACGATAATGTCTGGAGTTAATGTCAACGCTAGTGCATTCTCTGGAGATATATCCAAATGACTGGATGATAACGTTGGTGAATAATTGTGAGAACTGAATTTTGGGGACTCAATCGCGGAGACGGAATGTCATGTTATCAATTTGTATATTTTCATTAAAATTTGTTTTGAGTTTAAAATTTGTTTTCAATTTTTTAATCTAATACTGTATGGTTTATATTTCCAAGCACAGGGTTGACGTTGAAATGAGAGAGCAGAGAGTGTAACATTTTGAAACCTATAGCCATCGAATGTACTACCATGACCTTCTTTTGAACTATAGGTGGCTGAAAGTGACTGAAAAATGCACACGCGGTTTATACCACCCTAGGTTCTGATAACCATAGAAGAAGAAATCAACGATTAAGTAAAAAGAAAGGTCACGATTGGAATCATGATATCCGAGAAAAACACTATGAATGAGAGAACCAAATTCAGAGAAAGGAAAGGATTTGTCCTAACGTTCGGATATGACATCCCAATCTTACATTTCGGATACTACAAGGTCGGGATGGTACATCCTATGGTTGATATCGGGTTTGGAGAAATCCTATCCTTGCTCTGAAAATAGATCCAAACATGTATTCTCAGTTTATGGAGGACAATTTTTAAAAGTTTTTTTTTTTTCATATACCTTCTCATGTAGTTGGGTCGGGACCGTGCGTGGGTGGAAGTTTGCTCCACATGGAGGTAAACGTCACGAGTGAGGATGAAGGCGTGACTGTTCTGGCCGTATTTCTTACTTCCACGAACGCCTCTAGCTCTCTCTCGTCTCTTTCTGATGGCTGTGGCAGGAAAAGATGATTGTGGCTAGTAATCAACTTTTTGGTCTAATTTAATGAAACTTCAGATTTTATTAATAAAATCAAGTAGTGTTTATTTTTGCTTCACAACGTTCCAATACACTATTTCATTATTGATACTTATTAAAGCAGAACACTTTGCAGATTTAATAGTCCAGTACTCGATGCATCTCGTTCAAAGTTCTCCTTATGCTTACACAATTCTTTGCGTCCTCACAGTCCAACTATGTAAGAATGTACTGCATTTTTAAGCTAAGCCTTAATGATGATGATTTCTTTGAAATTGAAATGTTGGTGAAGCTGAAATTAATACTTTGGCGAAGATGCCATGCTTTCAAATATACAATTATAAGTCCATAATTACAATATACCATTTTTTACTTATTATTATTATATACCAGTTTTTAAATTTACAATTGATTGGTCGCTAACCACACACATGACTCAAATTTCTTCTGCATCTGACTGGAATTCATCGATGTGGATTTCCTTCCAGCAAAATTTCACGGTTTTAATCAGTCAGTGCACTAGACTCTCATCATTGATGTGATCATGAACGTGCAAGATTAATACGGCCACCTCGTATAATTTTAAAAATTTTAATGATTCGATGCATTAATTTGTTCTTGAATAATCGGGGGAACCCATATACAACATTGGACATCATTGCCAAAATTTTAAAATTTTCTTTTAGAGTCAATTCGTAGAGATCCGAAGAGATATCAAAAAGAAGAAAAATATCGATCGATTACTATACTTCCCTTCTCTTTATAATTGGAGTATTTCGTCTTTAGAGATGTGTAGATATGGCGTCCTGTAATAATAGTAACTATATTAAATAAGACGGAGTTGTTCGAAGGACACTTACGTCTTTATAACTAACACAAAAACATTATTAATATTCATTGGAAAATACAGAACGGTAATAAGGCGTTACTGTATAAAACTGTTTAAACTTCTAATCGAGTGAGACGCCTCATTCAATCTATTTATCTTACCTTTACATTCCTTCGTTTAATCAAGAAAAGTAGTTTTGACTAAGAGTTTTAATATAGTGAGTAGCACGGCGATTTCTCTCGATTTTAATTTCTTCTGATCCATTGTCAAAAATAGACTTATTTTTCTACGAGCGGAAATTTGATTGCATCCAAAAGTGGTGTTTTTTTTCCCTTGGACTTCCATCAAAATGGTTGACTTTTAAAAGTTTACCCGTTTTCATTAGTGAACATAAAAATTAATAAATTGATCGGTTAAAAAGACATGTATATGTATTATAGAACAAACAAGTACTTTAAGGAACATTAAAACTTGATCAGTTATTTTCAGCAGTATAATGGTAGACGAAAACATTTATCGTCACAAGACCAAAAAATGTGGAAATCATTTTCTTAATGAGATTGAAGAATACTTATGGTGGAACAAGCTTCTCGGATTTACTACGATTGTAATGTTATCACGAATAAGTATTTCTTCGTTAGTAACATCTGCGGATGACCTAAATGTAGATTGAAACGTCGTGTATGTGTTATAAAATAAATACTTGTACTTTAAAATTGATTAAATCGATTATTTTTCCATTCTTGAGAATAGTGTAATCCTTGATTTTTGAAGCTGTCTACCTTGTTTCATACAAAACACTCCTAGAAGTAATTAACGTGTGTTTGTGAGATTACATCGCTTTGCGTGGCGTGGGTTTCATGCCGCTCAGTCTTCCAACGCCCACGTAGCTTATGTGGTGTCCTTCGTTTCTGGGACAAAGAAAAACGGTTTCGTGTATTTCGACTACTAATGTGCTACTTCCGTTCACATACGCTTGATATTGCTCGTAAAATTGTGCTAAGTGATTTTTTTAGTCAATTCTTGAAAAATTTGCGATGCTTCAAAATTTCTTAAATAAACATATTTAATTTAACGTGTACAGCCTTAATTTTTTCAGTTCATGAATTCTCTGTGAACGTACTAATAAGTGACGTTATACTGACTGTCCAATTGAGACTGACTGATGGCTGATTATCCACGCAGAGGAAAAAAATATTAAATAGGGGAACATGAGAAAAGTAATTTTGCAAATTTTCTCTAATCTCATATATTAATTGAGATGTCTTCTGCGTTTTGTTATGTATGTAAATGTGCTATTTTTATCTAGATTGAACTATAACAAAGATTTAAATATTAAAAGAAGTTCAAAATTTTGCGCATGAAATCCCTATCGTATGTTCACTAATATTTTGAAAGAACTTACAATTAAGAATATAAAATTATTTCTAGTTTTATGACAGACATTTGTCATAGTAAATAAGATAATCATTATAAAGTTTGTGGAGAAGCTGTGCCAATAATTATTCTACCGCCGCAAAAATTAGCTCCCTTAGAGAAACAGGCGAGGCGACCGCTTTAACCGACCGTCCACTGAGTGCTGGCAGCTGAGAAAACACGAGAACAATTTGAAAAGTTGACGTCCTCACAGCTGCAGGACGGCTCAGTCACGTATTTCACGTTATTTATATTTTTGGGAATACGAGTACCCTTATTAGATAATCGTTTATGGCTTATTAATGAACTTAAGACTGTGTGTTTAAATTTGGTTCATCTGCTTTAGCTTAACGGTATTTAAAGAAAAGCTGCAACATAATTTAAAAAAAACATTATTTATTAAAAGTACGTTCATGGGTTGTTATGTTTGTGTTAGAAAAATATATTGAGTTACTTTCGAAAAAAACTTTTGGAAAAAAATGTTTCCCCCGGAAGAAAACTATACTTTGTGAGATGCATGTTTCTCTATCTTTCGAGTATATACAATAAAAACATCTATGGACTTCAGGAGATGAAAAGAGAATTTTTTTAGGGTTCCGGCAATATTGTTCTGCCAAATACCTCCACTGATCAAATATTCCACAAATCTTGCCAGTTATACAATGATCACTGGATGAATTGAATAAAAAAAGGATTGAACGACTGAATACTCACTACATCTTAAAATTCATTCTAATCCTGAAATGACGAGAGACACTCTTAGCAAAATCACGTATGACAGTATGTATGCTAGTACAAAGTTATTGCGTGTTCTTTCTTTAAAATTCATTCTTGTAAATAATGTAGATGAAAATATTTCAAGTTCAGTTTTCTGTAATGCTTGTAATAAATTTTATTTATAATAAATATTCCTGTTTGTTAAATATAATTCAGATATAAGATACTCCTGATTTTGTACTTTTTGATTCATCACAACTTCATAAATAACCATTCTTTTATTCTTCGTCGATTCATTTATATTCCTGTCTTTGATTTACGAACCACAGAAAAAAACTATTAAAAACGTCTCTCTCGTATTCTCAAGAATAAATGATTCGTCCATAAAGTACCTGTGGAAAAGCATTAATTCGAAATGCATTCTGCAGCGTTTTTCATTGAATATCATAGCTTAAGAGATTTATCGACGTACAGTTAAATCCCACGATGGTATCTCCGCTCGCCAATCACATGCGACAGACGTTTTGCAAATGCTCTGAAGCGAATCGATCTTTGCCGAAACAAGCGTGTAAAGTCTTTGGCGTGTCGTGCGGAGAAGGATCCTTGGAGAGGGTCTTGCTTGGTTCTTCCACACGCACCGGAATACCTTGGAGATGTAATGAAGTTCCGATGGAGAGAATTTTGCACCTAAGGCTACTATTATGAAGTTAACGCCCAAGAATCCTTCGGATTGCAGGCGAATGCATTTTATTGTTTTTGCGATTGAAATATTTCGTGATGTCATGTGAAGGACGAGTCAGATTTATTTCATGGGGGACATTCGGTGTCTTGAAAACGTGAGGTTTGATTGAAAATATTGTTCTCCATTTGTATGTGTGTTAATCGAACGGCATGTCTAATTATTTTGTTCATAGTAAACTGTGTTGTAGAAAATAAGAATATTATAAAAAAGCAATAATAATTCATTTCAAAAATAATTTACCTCCGTGTCTTGTATTTCAATATCATGACTTGTCTTCTTTGCAGATTCGTTTCTTTCATGAACATAAAACTTGAATTTGTATTCCAGGCAACATGTGTTCCCTCATATATTCATTAGTAAATGAGATTCCATTTAGTTGAAATTGCGAACAATTATATAGTACACTCTTCTTTTAACTTAAATGAAACCTTTTGATGTGAAAATGCAATTAAACTGTTAAGAGCAAAATTTCATACAGAACTTATTTCTCTTCTTCTGCGTCCTAAGTTACAGTCAATATATTTCTCTTATTCTATTTGTAAGAACAAGTAAGAATGATATACTCACTATTCAAGATGATTAGTTGATAACAATATTAAAGTTCGTAAAAAAACAGCTAAATCACTAAGTTGAACGGCTCTTTCCTCTTACATTCATCTGGCCAGAGACTCGAGCGTTTTCTTATATACTTCCTTTTTTTTTTTTTTTTGTATTTATTAAAACTTTCGATATTTATTCTGCCCCACTAATTTTATCGCTGTTTTGTTTTCGAGAATCCCTTCCTTAAGGATTGTAAAATAAATTTATATTCCTATACAAGACGGAAGGGGACTTACAGAAAATGCAAAATAATAAACCGATTCTTTATTTACCTTTCCTCCATAATTGGCTTTGCTAATGCGTTTTTGAGTGCAATATTCTCAATAAACTATTCCCACTCACACGCCTTTTGCGCACATGCTCTAGATTCTTGGCATTACCCGTTCATATAGCGACTATTAACGCCAAGGTGATTCACCTAATGAGCAGCAGGCTCATAAGAGCGCTTAGCACATTTCTTGACCCGCTACAGAGGAATATTATTTGATTCCTTCATTAAGATCAGTGTTTTATTCTATCTAGAAAAGAGGGACAAGCATTCGAAAATTGTCGAAACTGGAGTTGCACTATTTATTTTTATAAATTTAAAAGGGATTTTCATGAGGATTCGTAAATCATGGAGAGATTATTTTCCATGGAGGTTGTTCTAGTATAATATTTTCTATTTCGAATTAGGTAGGTATCCGAAAGAGAAATTTACATAAAATTCCGGTTTTTAGAATATACAAATTGGCGGCTGTAGAATGTGGGAAATAATGGAAATTTCTTAAACTCAAAATATGTTTGCAAGACATTTTAATTGCTGCCCAAATTAAATCAATTCTTTTTGTTTCTTTGTTTTTGAATTTTAATTCTTATTTTTAAATACAGTTTTTAAGAGACGGCACAAAGCACCAATTTGCTGTGTTATGCATTAATTTCATACGCAGTACTTGTTCGTTTCGGGTAATATATAAATGAATCATATATTATTTGTATGATGTTAAAGTTTCTAAAATCTCAAGTCACGCTCGTTAAGTGCGACACTACACTATTTTCTTGTTTGATACAATTTTTACCCCGGAATTTCTAAAGATAAATCGAGAAAATTGTCTTTTTACTTCCTACTAAAAAGGAAATTTAATGCTTTAAAAAAATTGTAAGTATTCAAAAGAAGACTGTGGCGCTTAATAAACACATTTTACATGGGTTCATACGTGGAAGAGTCATTCTATTTCAGAATTATACGATGAGTATAATGGTATTAAATACCTTCATTATCTAAAGAACTTTAACGTTGGGCGAACTTATTGCCCATTAGAGCTGTCTGATTGCCGGTCTTCTCTCATGGCATTTATACCTAAGCTTCATTCATTCCTCTTTTGGACGGAATCATTTATTACAAGGAGAAGAGAACATTATTTTTTTCAAATTGAAGCTCGAAATAATTTGCTAACATCTTAGTCTCATTTTTTAAATTATTTTCGTTCCGTTTCGTTGAGGCTCTATGTAACACTCCTGTAAAAAATATAACAGCAGGATTTGATATTATATCCATCCTCACGCCAATCAAATCAATAACTTAAATGTGACAGGAACTATACCTTTATCATAATGAATTAATTCCGTATACTCACAAACTTTGATTTAATGAATTATATGGAACAAATATTTAAATTATTAACATAAGGCAGTTAGAATGAAGTTAGTGTAATTTTTATTAATGATCAATTTGCTTAATCTATTATTATACTTATATTCCGAACACGTACTTGCTTTGAGAGCTGGTGGCTTCCGATTCCATGTTTTGAATTTTTTTGAATTTATTTTGTTGAATGCCCTACAACTGTGAGAAATCTTCACATTATTGATTTTTTTTTTTTACATTTTTGGTCAGATTTTTCAACCATTCACCAAGTAATCGTAAGATCATTAAACATAATTTTAGCTTCGAAAGTTTCTTCATATAATCCCATACCAATTCAGAGTAAAATGATTTAAGTATTTTCCCTGAAATAGCGTACTTGTCACAAACTCTGCATGGAGAGTAGTTTAAACTATTATTCGGACAGTTGTAAAGTTTGACAGGAACAACATCTTTTTTTCATTTATTTGTATTTTAATCAGATCTACATCAAAGGACATTACGCCCCTTTGGTGACTTAAGGTTAACATGTTTGCTTGTCAGTGAGTCACTCCGGGTTCAGTCTCCGGTGGGGCCAGAATAGAATATGTAGCTTATCTTTTCAATGTCCGTGTTCAATATAGCTATGGCAATTGAAAAGCGAAACATCCTTCTTCTATCCACCTCCTACTACTTCTAGTATCACTAACTCCTTCTAACACCTCCATGTGGACCCAGTTAATGCGGTAAACCCAGCTAACCGGTCCACCTACTAACAATAGCATCTACCACTCACCTACTACCCCCTATCGCTCCATGCATACAAGCTTCAATAGCACGCTACACTTCCCATTTATAAATATTACAATGAAAGAAAAACAGCCACAGCGATTGACGATTTTCCGAAGTACATTAGACTCGTCTTGATAGATCATGTCTCATTTCACGTATAATCACTCCGCCAACAAACATTTGCCATCATTGCTTTTAGGAACTTTGCCACCTGGTAGGCAATAATGTCAATCCACAACCCAGGTTTATGACATCCAGGTCCTCTTGGCGAGACTATCTCTTCGAGAGGAATGCGCATTAAGGAAAGTATTTTGAAAAGCAAAAGTGAAAAATGCGCGCCCGGCCCAGGCCATTAAAGCTACCATAAGGCCACCTCTTACGGAAGGCAGCCTTCCAGTGGAGGTGAACGTTCGATTAAGGACGCGACACCCGAGGCGCCCATTGATCGAACACGAAAAATAATAGACAGCTATTCTTAATTTGTGGGTTCGACCTCGATTATGTGTTATTTCTGGACGATTTTTCAGAATTTTGATGGAGAAGAAGCGCACGGAGTTATGCCTTGTATCGTCGATCTTGCCCTCGGAGTGTCATATTTATCTTCTGGGACACCGATCTTGCCGAACCTTTGAAATTCTTGTTATTAAACTCACTTTCCTCTCGGAAAAATGCTTTATTTTTTAGATACTTTTAGGTCCTGTCACTCTGTCATTTCGATGTATTCATTGTCCGTTTTTTGTCATTTTAAAGCAGAGTAGGGAAGTAACAATGATGCTACCGATCAGTTATACATTTCTATGATGTGTACAAGTATGTATTCATTAAAAAAACGATAATTTGTAAAAGACAAGTAAGACCACCTTTCAGACTATGAAGACTAACAATAATACAATCCGAAACCCAAAATATCACGACACGGGAGACTAATTGGCTATTTACAAAAATGAGATGTAATACACTGAAATCCTTAAAAGAACAGCCACTTTGTAAGGGGGCGAAAGTGATGCATCAAATTACTTTTAGGGCTGCAAGTCAAATTTTTTGTGAACGAAAAATTTTATGGCACAATAATTGTAAAGTACTTAGGGGTGGGGATGAAGGCTGAGGGATGTTCATGAACTATGATTGGGAAGGAAGGCTGCGACATAGAAACACGATTAGATTTCCCTTTTCGACGTTCTAATCAGACGATATTGCAATGTAGTGATTAGTTCCCGGTGTAGATGGACATCTGTTATTCTGTGAGAATGTGATATGACAATTTTTTTACGCCTTGCTCATTTCCTGATGAAAAATTGAAAAGAATTGAAGAAAAACTACAGGATAATTTATTTTTTCAGATTCTAGGTATAAAGAGGGTTTAACACATTATTACGGGAGTTAGAACTCATCCTTACCACTTACCTCACTAGGCACACTATCATTGATTCAACGTTCTTATTTTAATGGATATATATCATTGATAAATAGTTTGTTTGTTTTTTTGTTGAGTATATATTTTTAATGCTCTAAAGATATTATGAAAAATAGATATTACTTTTGGGGGACTCAAAAATTATAAATTGGGCTCTGTCTTAGGTCCCTTGATCAGAATGGTCCCTTACTTGCTCCCCGAGTCCTCCACGAGGTTATACGCAGATTGTAAGTGCTTTTCTCCTCGTCTAGCAGAAGGTATGATTTCAATATTTTTCGATGTGAAGTGCTCGTCCTGACAATCTCTGTCAAGAATATCATACTGGAAAGTGATGAGACGTTGTGTTGGCAAGCCTGATCATTTCCTCCTGAGGGCCATCGACCGCTAAGGTGGAGCCCTCCCTCCGCTGGAGGTTAAGGGTCAGGGACAGACAGGGACTCACGATGCGCCCGACGGGATGCTTTGCATCAAGGATGCAAAGCGCACAAACACTCTAGAGCTCTTGATGCATTCGCAGATTCGTCCACCAACATCTTCATCTGCTTACCAGGTTCTAGTGAAGCATTTAACCATTTATTATACTTTCAATTAAGTTATTTACTCAATTTATATTGAAATATTCATTTTGACAGTAATTCATGGATTGCGGCGTATTAGAAACTGCGAATATTAATGATTCCGTTTAAATTGAAACAACCTATTTGAAGAAGGGTCTCTTTTAACTCGAGTATTCTAGTTTTGTGACAGCGTTGAATAACTTTCTTAATTGCCCGGAAAATCAGGGCAAATTTCATATTGTTCTTTTCTGTATTATATTAGTGGCACCTGATAGTTTTTACATTGATTTTATTATAAATTTATGAGAGAATCGAGAGTTCAGAGGAGTCATTTCAAATGTTCGTTATTGGGAAAGAACAGGATGTTTTCTAGTTTTGTGAATATTTTATACTATCAGAAAACATAAAGTCTATACTAATTCGATGAATATTTTTCCCACTACTAATTAAAGATTACTTTACATTACTTGCACATAATATTTAGTTCATGAGGTATCTTCTAAATTTAAATTTAGAAAACATACATAATTGATAATTTGAAAACAGATCTTAAAAAGAAAAATTTACAGTAATTATAATAAAAGCAACAAGCAAATTGCAATGTGACATTGAGAAAAACCTGCCCTAAAATACCATTGAGCATTGAGTGAAGGAACTTACTGGAAAGAGCTGAAATTTGCCGGTCGCTCACCACTAATTCTTTCATCGGTGATATCATTATCCAGAATAAAACTAGACTTGCTCATTTACAAATAAAATTTGCACTGTTTTTTATTATCACACTGTTTGGTTTATTTCGTAACATTGTATCATCATACCCCATCACATAAAATAGATGCACAATGCTGACCCAAGCAGTTGTATCGTCCAGCACTTCATGTTCACTACTCTCAATCTACGAGGCATCTGGCGCCTCACCGCACAAACATCCTCTGTGTGTAAAACAGAACGGAAGTGTAGCAAGTGGGGGATTTATGCAGCAAAGATGTGATCGGCGAGAATAGAACCACTGTGTTCTTGTTCGCGAAAACATGAGAGCAAGTACGTTGGCGTGTGGGAGGACGCTGCCAGATGTTGTACACGTGTCTTCGTGTGTCCTTCGCAAAGTTTTGGTGCCAATTATTTGTTTTGTAATTGATGGGGAAGGTCGCATTTTTGTTCTTTTAATTTAAAATTGACACGAATACTTTTACGAGTTATTTCACTAAATTATTTTCCTTTCGAGTTTTTCTAGGCACTCAGCCCGAAATAAAAATAAATATCGAAAATAAATTAACTGGTTTTGCGTGTTTCCTCGTTTTTCTTTTATACGAGTTCTGGATAAAGCACAAGTAAGTGGAAAACATGGTATCATTAAAAAATGACGGTGACAATGATAGAAGAAAAAAGCAATTGTTATTAATGGAAAATGGTAAATAACTAAAGTTTGTTTCACATGTAACTATACATTATTTACGCTCTTCTGATCACATTCATCACACGTAGAACAATATTTGTTTCTATAATATCATTAATAAAATTAGTATGATAAAATTAATCATTAAAAAACTGCATAGAAAATATAATATACTGTAATCTTAGCAATCAAGTCTATAGGATTTTGGAAAAGTTATACTTGAAAGAGTCTTATAAGCAAATTATATATTCATTTCCATTTCACGTGCAATATTAATACAAAGCATAATCGCGATGTTCATATCCTCCATTTTTAGTTTCATTCTTCTGCTCTCATTTATTTATTTCGTTATTTATGTTTTATTTATTTATTATTTTTTTTATTATGTATTTGTGTTTTCCATCCTTCTTCTATTTGTTCCCCACATTTGTTATCTTAGCCATAGAATAGTTAGCGAACTTAATGTCAATGAATAATAGTTTACGCATCCATGTAAAAGTAAGCATCTTTTGAGTTATAGTAGTGCCGACGCGGAATGAAAAATTTCGATTATTGTTATAACTGCATTGTCTGACTGAAACTTTTATTGTCGTCTCTTGTCGCTCTCAAGAAGAGCATTGGTAAAAATATATGATTCCGCTTAATATAAATTTTCTTCAAATTTTCAAAATTGTTTCTCAGATACGAACCTTTGCCGATGTACATTCTAAACTGTATCACTCTATCCTCTCTGTGTGACGTCACTCCCCGTCGCTTAAATAACTCTGAGCAGTGGTTACACAGTTCACGGCAGATAAAACACTTAATATTCTGCACCGTCAACAGCCAGGTGAAAATTGCGACGGACCGGGACTCGAGCCCGGGTCCTGGCTGTTGACGTTGCAAACACTACTCCACGAATAGGTACTCGGAAGTTGTGAGTTAACATGATATTCTGTTTCTTTGCCCCGCGTGTCTCGTTTTCTAGAGTCCATCTGCATGCCAGCACATTCACACGTACATTGATCGAAAAAGCATTCTTATCATTAACATTCCATCTAGAATGGATCGAGTTTCGATTCAGCATAGCTTGGTCGTGTCAGAGAAGAGCACGAACCTATACCCTGCGTTATAGACATGATTCCCCCTTTACGCGCGTTTGTAAATAATGTTCAGATAAAAATATCAAGTTGGCATGGGCGAAGGTTCGTGACCCCCAAAATTTGTGAAAAACTGTGTTGTTATAAATCTCGCGGTCGATTAAATGAGTCATAAGAACTAGGCTCATATAACATTAATGTGACTATAATAATAATATAATAGTGATTTCATCGTCTTGATTCATGGTTCTTGCGAGTAGTTTAATTAAAGTATTAATTTTCTTAATCTGTCAATATTTCGATGATTATGATAATAATAATTACTATAATTTTTATAATAATTTTTCTGAAGAGTGAATTACTAGTATTTATAAAATGTCAAGAAATGTAATAAATATTCTGCAGTACAATATAATGTGTTTCAGTGTATATAGCGCTTTTACAATCCAAATTCGTTGTATGGTGTACACTTGCCATAAAAAGTTGTACACTTCGGTTTCAATTGTCAATTCGCAATCTTCCGTGGCTGTGAAACTATTCTACACTAAGAAGTACGTTACTTCATCAGATATTCGTCGATAAACTGAGTTCTTAATATTTTATTTTATTTAATGCTTATAATCATGGTGATTTATTAATACACCTATTTCACGAAACGAAGACTCACTATCTTGGGAGAGAAAAACTATTAAAAATGACGAAATTCAGTAAAACTAACAATGGGAGAAATTATAAAAAAATTACAACACGTAACAGTTATAAAAAAAGCGAGGTCATGATGAATCCAAATATTTCAAGTGAATCATTGTGTATCAAGGTGCGTATAGGCAGGTGTAATAATTAGTAAATTCTAAAAGAAAAAAGACGGGGTCCTTGTTGGCTGTGAAAGAATTGAAAGGAAACCGTTACTTCACTCGTGGCATGTACTTTCTGCACACATCTGAGCCAGAATACATGTCGACTGAAGAATCCAACCGAGGAAAAAAAAACTCTTATAAAACCAGAATTCTTACGATTTATGGTGTGCTCTGCGTTTAGGTAACCTCGGAATATGCGACATGCAGCTCGCCATGCGGAAGCCGTTTTAGGAAATATTTTAAAAGATACTTTTTCTGAAGACTCACGTACGTGATCGCTGTTGGTCTCGAGGATTGTGACAGCTCTTGCGCGAATGTTTTGTTATTTCAGAACAGGATGGGTTCAAGCCTACCTACTATCGGATTTTTTGTTATATACCCTTCACTTTGAACTGCTAAAGATGCCATGAAAAATCGTAGAAAAAATTAATTAACACCATTAAATTTGTCGTGTTCTTCTGCTAATACTCAAGTAAAAAGTTGTAAGAATGAATAATACTGTTTTAATAACCGGTCAAGTACAGTCTGGTCCTGCTGTTGTTTAGCACACAGAGTGAAGGAAGCTGAGACTTCTAGAATGATTCAGTAGAAAGGTTCCAAGTATAAACTGCAGGCAACAAGTGAGGAAGTCATAAAACTATCCACAACTACTGCCGGGGAGCGAGGGGAGTGAAGACAGAAAGAAGGGGTCGTTTACAAACGACCTCCATGGAAAGGACCCGCCAGAAAATCTGATTAGCGCGTCGTCGCTGCCAAAATAAGAGTAAATATCAAATAATAAAACTATGAAATATTGATGAAAATTATATCTACGGCATGAAGTGTTCTTTAAGTTTCTTCGCGTAATCGGTATGTAATCACCTCAACTTTGGACTCTACTCAGTGTAGTAGTATGCGCGCTCCAGTCAATGTAGCAGTACCGGAGTGTACTTCTACGTTTCAGCGCCGCTGATAACCAAATGAAAACATAGTTCTGTTTATCACTTATTTGTGATTGTTTTAAACGTTTAAATTCATTGATCATGTGTTCACGGCATTTTGCTGAAGGTGACAGTATAAGTTTTATTCCATAAAAATGTGCCTGGTCGCTTTTAGCAATGCTTTTGGAAAAAACTCATTAAATGTTGCATGTAGAAGCTCGAAATTTTGAAATGTTGTCACAAAAATTATAGTTAACATTTGTTGAAAAACTATTATTTTTGACACTTTTAGTTTAGTTTATTAAAAAAATAGTAAAGTTAACGTATCGGGAAAACGGTAAAAATTTCACGTTTTGTGTATCATTTGTTATTAAAACAGTATTATTCATTCTGAGAACGATTTTTTTACTTGAGTAGAAGCAGAACACGACAAATTTAATGGTGTTAATTAGTTTTTTCTACGATTTTTTGTGGCATCCACAGCAGTTCAAAGTGAGGGGTCTATAATAAAAAAATCCAATAATAGATACATGGTTCACAAAATTATATAGAATTTTTGGATATATATTTGTCGTTATTGGTTTTATCGACTGTTATAATTATGAACATTTTCTAGCAATAATATCAAACATCTCCACACAGGTGAGAAATATGAATAATGAAGTTAGAGGAAAAACTTTTCGTACAATACAATCTGAAATGAGCATAATAGCTTTAAAGCACAGGCAGATTGGTAATATGAAAACCAAGTTGCGGGTTACGATCATAAATAAAGAGAAGAAATATATCCGAATAATACCTATCTCTGAATTTACTAACAATATTATTTATAAAATTATCATAAAATATTGGTATTTGATGTTTTTATGATATTTAATTTGTAAATCTCACCACTATATTTTTCCCTGTCAGTGGGCCAGGTGTGCAATAAATTGGACGAATCTTGGACATATGTTTAGGAACTTTGAGTGTAACGGTATACTGCAGACAATACTAACGGCATAGTACAGCGCGCAAAAATTATTTGAAAAGATTTCGCATTCCATTAGTACCATGAACACTCCGACCCAACCATGTTTTCGAGTTTTTCGTATCTCACAACTCACCAGCAGTGGAATACAAAATGGCGGCTTCTAATAGGATTGTCCTTTTGGTTCTTCGAACTCCCTTGCATTTGGGCATTTGAACCTTGTCGAATGCCATGCGAAAGACGAGTCGGAGATTTCGCAATGAGTACGTCCCTGTACTACAAATCATTGTTGCCATTCGTAATATTTTTTGTGCGATTTTTGCAAATAGTCATATTCATATGACAATTTGAATTGAACATTCATTGTACTTGGTCAGCTCCCATTCATCCCTAGTTTATGAATCCGTTTCACTTGCTTAATTTTTTCTTATAAATACCTAAATATTAATTAATTATCGTGAATGATAATGGTGTAAATTGGTTAGTGAAATATTTTGGAGCATATGCACATAAGAATATATTAAATCTAATATTTTTGAGTTCAGTATTGTTGCTGGGGTTTTTTCCTTCATAAAAATGTATACTCACAAAACTGTACAGCAACGAATCTGGTTATTTTCCTAATTTTAGCTATTTTGTCTTCTGTGTGACTAAACCTGGGATCTACTCTCTAATATTTACTCCGTAGCGAATTCAAAACTACACTTTGAATAAAATATATTTCTTTTGTTTCCAAAATATTTTACTTCCTCGACAGAAGCACACAGACCCCAATGAAATTCAAAGGTGCCTGGCAACGTCGCTCGTGTACCGCAAGGAGAACATTTTATGAAACAACGACGACGAATCGTGCACGAGTTTCGTTATTTCGTGAAAAATTCTGTGTTCAGTGCGATGCGTTTTTTGTTCTCATTGTCGGGCGTCAGCGAGCGTGTGTGCAGCGGTGAACAGTGAGTTATAAATCTGCTGCAGCGGCGGCGGTCGGGTACCCGAAAAGTGGTGCGAGGAGAAGCAACCGGTGAAGGAGTAATGGAAGCATTGAAGCGTCAGCGGGGGATCTGTGGAGAAATACAGCTGCCTGTTTGCGCTGCAACTACCTTTAGGACTTGCCCCGCATGCGTGGAGGGACAAGCGAGGGCAGTCGTGATAGAGGATGACCATTTCCAAAGAACAGAAGAAGTTTGACTTACATGGGAAAAACATTCAGTACTAGTAAAATAGTCAGGATAAAATAGAAGTTTCAAAATATGGAACAACTATCTGAATAATTTCCACAAACAGTTAAATAATGAAAATTATTAGAAATTTGTAAATGTGTCAGCTTTTAATATCGACGACAAAAAACATTTACCTCAGTTCCAAAATAATTTTCCATAATCCGCATTATTATTATTACATTTTTAATTTTCAACACACCAATTATACGGTATTTGTTTATTTATCTAATGTCCTCCAATGGTGTCAGCACCGGCAGTGCTATTCTGCAGAACATGACATTTGCAATTAATATGGATTTTTAAGCTAATTATAAAAGAAATGTACGTAACTATAATAAAAAATTACGCTAATCCCAGAGACCAGAAAATTACCTTGTAATGGTATCACATTGTAGGCGAAGTAAGGCGGGAGAAAAAAGGACGATTTAGAAAACGACTGCTGAATATGATAAATAGCGATGATATGATATTTCTAAATCATATTTAGAAATAATATATAGAATGATGAACATTAGTTTTGGAATATTTTCCCTGCGTTATGGGTAGATAGCGAGTAAAATTTTCTCAAGTGTGCTCGAATTTCTCTCATTAAATAAACGCCACATATTTACTGCACGCATTCCTTTCGTAAAGTGAGACATACACATAATATCAAAGAATAAATGTGGAGGAGACAACAAAAAGTCGTAACTGGGTTCCTATAATTAAATGATACCCTGATGACTTGGTAATCCTTTCTCAGTTCCAATTCTGCCCGAGATATACCCGACACATATTTTTTTCTCTCCGCTCCACGTGAAAACACGCATAGAAATGTTCACACTCATTAAGACTGTGAACAATGTTCGAAAAAGACGAATAAGTGTGTATTCCCTTATTCTTAAATTACTTCTAAGGCAAGAAAAAAACTCATACGCACTCCTTTCGTTAATTGTGTTTTTTTTAACTGACACTCTTTTGTCTTACCGGACACTAAATGCCAGGGACACATTACCTTCGTACTCCTAATTTAGGTATTCATAATGTCTATTATATTGTACAGACGGTTTTCAGCGAAGATCATCACTGTACTTCATTCTAGATCTGAGATGATTCATATCGTTGATACTTCAGACTTCCCCTAATCAAGTCTCTCATCGAGGCTTATTCGTGCATTCTTCTCATAAATTTCAAACGAGAATCGTAATCAACTGTAAACATGTGTTTCTTAAGTGTGCCGCATGAGAATAGAAGAAAAACACTGCATTCCCGTCCGGCGCTTCTCAACCTCAGTTCCATCCGTGCACTCAACTTCGCCGCTTGAATTTTTGCATTCAGATCCATAAATTTCCACCGCGCCCGCTTTAACGAGAAGCCCTCTTTATGGGATCGCGAGCAGGGAAGGGGTTTTGCGGAAAGCGGAGCGGTATTTTGCTCGCGGAGAATTTACTATCCCTTTGCTCGCTCGCTTGTTCCTTCCCTTGCTGGCCGACGTCGTCGTCGTTATCGTGGTGCCGCCGATTCGGTCACGCTCCCTCGGCCATCTTCCTCTATAGTGTGGGAGATCAACAGGTCGAGGAACTCGCTTAAGGGGTCAACCTCCCCCCTCCCCATTTACCCTCGGAGAAGTTTGCGAAGTCACACATGTATTCGGCAAATAGAAAATGTGTTACTTTTTTAATGTAACTTACTCCTATCAAAAAACTGTCCCATCACAAGTCCCGAAGGTACCCGTGAGGTTCACGGAGAATAGTTGTAAGCACTAGGAGGAGGAGATGTGTCCAACATCTTGCTCTTGGTGGTTTACCCCGTACAAGCAGAGTAGACCTGGTAGTCAGTCTGGACGTTGATGTCTGGTATGATGAAAATTCCCACACCTCACCGGGGTAATTCAGTCATAGGATGAAACAAAAACAAATTCGTGGTGGACAAAGCTGGTTACGGTAGGTTTTCACTGGGTGTTCCATTTCCTGTGCAGTTCACTCCACAATATTCTCTACCATGATCTAGTTCGGGAAGGTGGAGGAGGAAGTGTATCCATCGCTCTCATAATTGACCTGCGACGTATAGAGACATCTCATCTCCGTCGTAGAAACGTTTAAAAGGGATAATCCGTATCTGTGGTTGCCAACTTTTTGGACTTCACGGATTATGAAATTCATCGTTTTTATGTCTACGGACCACCGAATCATGTTCGTTTATCAAATAATAGTCAAAGAAATGACCATAAAAATGTGAAATGTACCTTTTTAATACAACAAATTTCAATTATAATCAAGTGCTTATTTAATCAATCATGTTTATTCAATTGATGAGACAATTCTAAAGAGTTTGTGTATGTAACTCGTCAAATATGTGGAGCTTGTTCAACGTCTGATTGGACTTTCATTATATGAGAAAAATATTTATATTTTTATTATTCTTTTTCTGTGTTTCTAATACGATGCGATTAAATTTAACTATCCAATATTTATGAAACAGCAAACTAGTTTCTTTACCGGAAGATCAAAACTTTCAATTAATTTCCAGATTTTCTGAGGGTCACCTAAATTTCCTCACAGCCCAGCAGTGGTTCGTGGATTTCCGGTTGGTAACCGATGATAATGTATGACATATTATAATGTATTCTAATGTGGGAGAATGTATTTGGTATTGATTATAGTTTTATAATAGTTTACAGCAATAGATGATCTGATACTTATTAACAGAACAGCATATATATTTTCTAAGTTAAAAATAATTTAATATAACAACTATATATCTAAGTGAACTGATTGACGAATTCGGATATGAGTTTGTTAATTCATAGTATGTTCCTCCTCCGCATGACTTTTTTGCTAAGACCCTTTTTACTAGCACTTATCCGCTGCTTCGTTCCCCGACATTTGATGAGTGCTTCTGTATGTTTTCATTTGACGCGTTTCTCACCAAAACCCTAATGGAAATCTTCAGTAAGTGAATTTGTATATTTTATTATGTTGATGCACTTTCAGTGCAGCAGTTTATGGGAGATTCACTCAAGGGATTCCGGGACGAGAAATGCTATTTTTATAAATGAGGTTCCTATTGCGGTCACTCGGATTTACCGGTTAGCTGAGTGCGTCGGAATTTCATTTCTTTATTTCATTTTATTTTTGTAACGTACAAGTATTTTGCCTTCTACCGGTGGGATATTTTTCTCCCTTTAATCAGAGACCTCGATACACCATCGGTATTAACAGTTTCATGTTATCTAGATAACGATGCAAGAATAGAAATGTCTGAGTTCTGTGCTCACCAAAGTCATTTAGCGGATTGATGCATCACTTTGCTGTGTAGAGTTATAAATCTTTATTTATCAATAGTATATCGGATCTTTTGACCATTAATTATCGTAGGAAAATACTTGAACATAGGATAATACTACACCTTAATAAAACTGTGCGTGCATATACTGAATCGTGTCTCTGGCAACTCGTTTATATTGTTAGGGAATATATTTAGGTATTTTTCCCATAAAAGTATTCAATGTAAGGACATTGAACTCTCAGGACCACCACCTCCCAAAAAGCAAATCGATTGCGAATCGTCTGTACGCTCCAGACCGACCGACGCGAAATTGTCCTCGGTATCTCCCGTGTTGTCAGCTGTCTTCCTTGCAGAAGTCGCTCGTTGGAGAGACCGACACCTCGTCGTTAGCTGCGAGTTACTGCGCCGTCCACGGGAGCTACGGCGCGGCGGTGCGCGGCCTTTGACAGCAGGCGGAGACCGGAGTGGCGAAGATCCCTTATGGAAGCGGCCTCTATAAAAGGAAGTGTCGATCTGTAGTGCTTGAGCAGGTGTCGTTGCTTCTCGGATGGCGCTGCTTCGTACAGCCTCGTGAAGGAGAGGAGACGTCGAGAAATTTGTAGCTGAATTTAGATGTTTTTGTNATACATAAGAGCGTTAGGTAGATTTGTGCAATAATTAAAGATTAGGGATGTCCACCCAAACTTAACACTTGGAAACTACCTACACATTTAGCTCCATTTTAAAATGATAAAGAAAATTCACAAAAGTAATTGTGTGCACATTATCTGTAGAATCGGCGAGGTGAACGTATTGGATATGAAGGAAACGAAATACGAACAAAATATTTAAGTACCCAACACGACAATTTACTGTTAAATTTAAAAAAAATATTTGAATTAAGAAAGTTTTTATATAATTCCTACCACTTGAAATTAATTCAACCAATTACCATTCACGACTGTATTTTTGTTCATGTTATTATTAAAATGGAGAAGGAGTAAACTACGATAGAAGCAGAGGACTATTAATTAAAAGAATACGCCTCGCGACTTTATCGAGGAAAATCGTAATATTTCCATTACACGGAACTGAGGAAGGAGCGGCGCACGTGGAGTCCATAATGTGCAAACTCCTTGGAGCAGCACTTCCGCCGGAAGGAGGCACGTTCGCGAATCGTGAAACCGTAAGATTATTAGGTCTCATAAAAAGGCAAAGCACTTCTTTCCGCCATTTTATGTGCGGGTGGTGGCATGATTGTTTGTTATGGAAGTGTTGTAAAAGAGGAAATGTTGGATTGGATGTTTCGGTCGTTGGAAACGAAAACAAAACAAAAAAGTATAATTACGGTTCTGATAACAAAAGAATCTGTAATTCTTAAGATTCTGTGTTGTTGTT
>NNCF01127836.1:860384-913683 GCA_002313205.1 Laupala kohalensis | reverse complement strand
CATTTTCACCTGACCGAAAGTAGTCACATTTTACTGATCTACCAGTATATTTCTAGCTGATATTATATTGACCAAACGTAAAATTTTGTGAAACGGTCGGCAAGAGCACTAGAACCAATTCTAGCACCCGGGTGATGCTGGGTGAGCTCAGCTAATTGTGTATATTCTTCGTTTCATTTCTGTGAGAATCATTCTGAAAATAAATTCAATTGTGGATTTAATTTGTAAGTAACACTGAAAGTAAAAAGATATAGGGAGGAAGAGGAGAGGAAACAGATGAATAAGAAAATGTCAGATAGTGGGATGAGAAAAGAATATGGGAAGGATAAGAAGTTGATGATTGATATGGAGTGATTTAAGGAAGTAAAGAAGGAAGGGAGGCAGGAGCAAAATGAAGACAGGGGTAGATGTGACGAAGATAAATAAGAAATGAGGTGGAGAAGTTGGTGATCAAGGAGGATGAGAATCGTGGTTGCTGGAGCAGAGAGACACGCAGGAATGCGCTTCCCCATCCAACACCTGCCGTGGCTCCCTTCCCCCTCCTTCCCCAAGGGGAACGCCCTCCCGCGACGCCGCGCAGTCTGGGACCGCAGTCCAAAAACATGAGACTGGCGGGGACGCGCTTCTGCTCTGGCGACCAGGAGAAGGTGGGGAGGTTCTGGCGACCACGATTGGAAGGACGCAGACACCATTCTCAAAACAGCCCTCATCAAACTATTATCAACATTGCGAAATATTTAAGTTAATTTTTTTTTTGGGGGGGGGCGACGATGAGTTTATAAAGAGATACCAAAATCATTAGTACTTTGTTAAGTTTGAAAAGGAGAATAATTCAAGTAACCTATGTTTATACAAATATTTTAAATTTATTCATAATCTTTCCCTCCCTGTGCTATTCCTAGTAAAAATAATTTATTTGGCTCACGTTCTTTTGTTAATATTGGAATTTTTGTGATTATCATTTTTTGACAACCTTTTTCCGTAAAACAAAACCCGAATATTTCTAGTACGTGGTGTATGCAGTGATATTAAGTCTTAAACTTAAATAACATAAATAAGATATCCTAGTATGTTATCGTATATGCTGCAATGCTATCCGGATCATTCTCAAGCACAATCCCGACAACTTAAAATTGACCAAACATTGTTTTCTCGTCATTTTTAAAAGTCAAGTAAAGTGTATTTTATGGTGATGATATTTCTAACAAACCTCATGATACCTCTAGAATGTATCCCGTTATGTCTCAAATATGGTACTTTTCAATCTACGTTCACTACAATACTCCATTTGACTCTAAAAGCTCCGAAAGAATGGCCTTGGTCCAAGCGTGAGGTTGTTGATCCATGGTCCGTTGGAAGGCACGAAAAACAGTAAATTTCCTTTAGTGGGGAATCCAACAAATTCTTTTGATCGGCGCGTGGTATTCCGAGTTCTTTCGTGACGCTCTTCCTTTGACAATTGAGGAATGGCCGTGGGTGTTCATCGATGGTAGGGGTAGGGACAAACAAGAATACCCTTCCTTTACAATCCTTAAGTTCACCATTTCACCTCGAGGTCTCGTAGAGGAACATCAGAAACACCTAAAAGCGTTCACGTGAAAATAATCGTTCTATGAAATGGAAGAAGAATTTTTCAGAACTACTATTGTTTACAATTGAATTACAACAAATCAATACTGTTAGACATTTACATTACGATGAACTTAAGTTTCAGTTCAAGAGTAAACGGGAGAAATCTTTATTTTTCTACGTCATAACTCAGTTTCTCACAAAAATATTCGATCACTCTCATAAAGTCAGTGATTTTGATTTTCTCATTCAAATGAAACCAAGAATAGAAATGAAATAAAGGAAAAAAGGAACAAAACGTTCTTTTCTTTATCTGTGCACTTTACTGAATTCAAAACGTAAGAAAAACAAAACAAATACTCAATTAATATAAAGTAAACAAATATAATTGCATTTTAACGAAAGAAAGCACCTCATGAAATTATTCGGTTACGTACAATTTTGACCTTCCTTTACATTAAAAAACTCTTAATACCTCCCTTTAGTTTGGTCGCTCTTCTCAGTAATGACTTCGCGTAAACGGTTCTGCATGATTGTTGTAGTTTGGCTCTACTTTATTCCACTATTCCTTCAGCTTTGTCTTAAGCTCTGTCTTAGAAGAAATTGATTTTCTCCTTATCCTCGAATTCTGTTCATTCCCTTAATGTTCTATGGGATTGGGGTTCGGAGATTGTGGTGGCTTTTCAATCGCTTTGTGGCAATTATAAAACAGCCACAAGCACACTAAATGATCTTAGTGCTTCGGGTCATTATGATAAAATTTGAAAGAATGTCTAATGTCCAACTTTTGAGCACTCTCATAGAGTTTCTCTTTAAAAAATAGTCAGGTATCCTGTATAAACTGCAATTCCCCCACGTCTGCAGAAGGCATGCACCCCCATACCATGACTCTTCCTTCTCCATATATTACAGTGCTCTGCTAATTGTCCTCATTTACCTTGCTTCACACGAGAACTCCACACGAGATTGCTGCTCACATGACTTACTTTCTTCTGCAAAAATCACATTATTCCACCTTTCTAGTGCTTCTAAGCAATGTCTAACCTTTTCTTCCCATTCGTATTGCTAGTGAGAGGTGCTCATTGAATATACCTTGCAGTTATACCCTTGGCTATCCAGCACCCTCCGAACATTCTTGGGATACACATACTTCCCACACTCCAGTTGCAATTCAGCTGCTATTACATGGGCACTTACTTTGGGATTTTTCTGGACCTTCTCCACGACAAGGCGTCTTTCTCGTTCCGTCCCATCGCTTTCAGCGCACGGATTCCATTCGATCGTCGTCCTTATATCTTTGCACGATATCACCAACCGTACTGTGTGGTATCTGCAGCAATACGGCATTCATCCTGTACGAGGAACCCTTTTCACGATGAAAGATTTCTAAATGACGCTGCTCAAATGACGAATTTTGTCCTCTTTGTGCCATATCTCGATTATAGATCGTTAAAAAGTTACAGCAAACATGCAGATCCGTTTACGTGAAGTCATTAAAAAGAAGGGTGATCAAACCCGGTATTTAGAGCGTTTTTGATGCAAAGGAAGGTCAAGTCAGTGACCGATTAATTTTGTGAGGTGCTTTCTTAAGTAAAAATGCAATTATATTTATTTCATATTAATTGAGTTCTTTGTTTAGTTTTCTTACATTTTGTATTTAGAAAATGTAATTTTCAAATTATACAACAAATTTAAATACTTTTTTCGTTCTTCCTTGATTTCATTTTACGTATGTAGCATAGAACTACGTGCCTTGAAATTCTGATACACGCCATAAGTAATTTTTACTGTAATACTTAATGTTTCACCCTTAAATGATTGACGTACAAAGATTACTCATTGTTTATTATTTTTTGCTAACAGTATTATTGATTACTGTTTGCTTACAGTATTATTGATTACTTTTTGCTTACAGTATTATTGATTACTTTTTGCTTACAGTATTGTTGATNACATGCAGATCCGTTTACGTGAAGTCATTAAAAAGAAGGGTGATCAAACCCGGTATTTAGAGCGTTTTTGATGCAAAGGAAGGTCAAGTCAGTGACCGATTAATTTTGTGAGGTGCTTTCTTAAGTAAAAATGCAATTATATTTATTTCATATTAATTGAGTTCTTTGTTTAGTTTTCTTACATTTTGTATTTAGAAAATGTAATTTTCAAATTATACAACAAATTTAAATACTTTTTTCGTTCTTCCTTGATTTCATTTTACGTATGTAGCATAGAACTACGTGCCTTGAAATTCTGATACACGCCATAAGTAATTTTTACTGTAATACTTAATGTTTCACCCTTAAATGATTGACGTACAAAGATTACTCATTGTTTATTATTTTTTGCTAACAGTATTATTGATTACTTTTTGCTTACAGTATTATTGATTACTTTTTGCTTACAGTATTGTTGATTACTTTTTGCTTACAGTATTGTTGATTACTTAGTACTTAAAGTATTACTGATTACTTACTACTTATAATATATTGATTACTTATTACTTGTTTTATATTGATTACATATTACTTACAGACACGAAATTTTTGGGCTGTAAACCAATATGATCTTCGAAGTAAACAAAATATGGTAAAATACATCCTAATAATCATAAAAAATTTACAATTTGCTTATTTATATTTACGGAATTTTTAGTATTGAAATTATAGATTATTATGATAAGGTTGGAAGATGTTCGTATGTTATGTCATGCAGTTTTTTTCAGTAAATTTTTGCCCGAAATACACGTAAAACTTCATAATCAGACATTCGAGGATAAAAATAACAAATTTTACTCACTTCTACTTCTCTCTTTGAAGAGGCAAAAAGCTTTTAAGTTAAAACTTGCATCTGAGGAATCCAGATAAAAGAAATGATCAAGTTGTTAAAACCGTCCTTGCCGGTCGGGTCGTTCGATTTGTCATCCGCGGGGTTGGCAACCTGACCTTGGGCATTGACTCTCGTGGGAGTTTCGAAGCCCGTGTGGTTGCCTATGCCTCTACTACCTCTTGACAACATTCTTGGGTTAGAGGTGCTGTGTTCCCTTTCCGTATCTAATAGTCCATCGATCTTCGTTTTGCCCAACTGCAGTTTCAGTGCTCTGTTGGATTAATGTTCTCCTCGGATGCGGTTTCTTCAAATGAACACGTTCTCACAACCAAAGGGTTTCATTCCCACTTTGAGATGTTTTCGAAGGAAAGGTAATCTGTCTTTCTTACCTTCGATAACATTGAAGCATCTCTTTGGTTTCTTAGTTCATCCTTAAAAAAAAACAAATTTTTGTTAAAATTTCTTTATCATTAAGAGGAAAATTTTTTTCCCAAGAATTCGTTTCGAAGACGTTATTAACCATTGATATATCAGAATTATTATTTACTTCTAACTCTTTGAATTTTCTTGAAAATTAACTTTTTAGATATAAATTTAGGTTCAAAATTTCTATACATTTGTATTATTTACCGTGACAATGCAAAAGAAAATGAAGTGTATTTCGGGTAATTGTTTAAATAAAATATAAGTATTCTCGTAAAGAACAAATCTTTCACTCTCCCAGGGGACTTACATCTAGTAAGTACGTGTTTGGCAAACACGGGGCCCCGAGCTGAGTCTGGCATTACTTCCCCTTATTTGTGCAAGGCTCCTTCCTTTCTCTTTCCTGACCTTCCTTGTTCAACTCTTGTTCTTTTCTATCCCGACGCTACTCGGTTGCGAGGGCTAGGGTATCATTCATTTTCCTGTTTTGATGTTTTGATATATTGTAATTCAGGAGGGTTTATAGTGGGTATAGTTGAGTCATTCGCCGAGTCCCGCATGCGGGGAGAATCATGTTGGCTCTTCTTAGTGCGTAACTGCATTTTCCCTACCTGTACAAGATTTTAGGGCTCTAATGACCTCGATGTCGACGAGCCCTAAAGCCCTACAAATAAATCAAGTCTTTCTCATCTAGGTGATAACTATTTGAATTATGTACTAATGATTAAACTTAAATGAATATGCGTTTCTTTTCTTCTTTTAATTAAGGTTAGAATTTTATGTAATTTTTTTCTTTTTTGGAATGTAAATCTTGTTTGGTGTATTAATTATCAACTCAAGACTTATTGGCATTATTCAATTTTTCTAGAAAATGTTTATGCTAACTCTTCAAAGTCGTGCCTATCTTTACGAACTGATTTGATAATATTGAATGAATGTGTCTGTAATCTTAGTACCAAATCATTTTAGAATATTAACGAAAAATTATGACAATTATGAAAAAAGAACAACAACATAGAAACGACTTTTAATTTTTCATGATAAATTATGAGTCTGAAAAATTGGAAACAAAATACGTTTCGAGAAAACCCATGTGAAGAAAATTGATCTGGCATTAAAATAGAAAAAGAGGTGTTGTGGTTGGTGTAATATCAATTTTGTAATATAATTATTAATATTTTAAATAGTTTTTTTTACAAGTGTTCTATTCCAGTGTTGCAAAATGTGAAATACCATATTTTATCCATAAATTGTAATATTCGAAGAAAATTGAAGATTACTAAAGTATTTCATCATGTAGTATTACAACTTAATCCATATTTTAGCAAATGGTACCCGCTCGTTCCAAAATTAATTAACTGTGATGACATCTGTCTTGGACAATAGCAAGAAATACAGTTGGAAACTGTCTATTACTTTAAAAAGTTGTAATGTATCATAAGTGTTGATTCTCCATGTTAAAGAAAAGATTTCGTTCAACTGAAATGTACATTTTTACTATTTCTTATTCCATTCTTGTTTTTCCGTTTCATTTTGATTATGAATACGTATTGTACTAAATTGTTTCTTGCGTCCTATGCGAGTTAAGTTTACATTAGTCTTAATTAATATACTCCTTGTTGACGTCTCAACATTTCAGAAGACAGCGATTATTTACATACTTAAATAAACGTTATGACGTTCCTATGAATTCCTCCACTGGGACTGATTTCTATGAACACTTACTGTTAGTACTCATTAATCTTGATCATGCAACGGATTCATGAACTCGTCTACTGGGGTCTTGTTCGTACATTATTCTTGTTTTTGCTGGGAAAGGGAAACGTTTTTATGTCTGGGTATTGTACTAACTATAAAAGGAGATTGGACGCAGTAGAGGACGTACTTGACGTCCCATACTTTCCGTATTAAATATTTCTTTAGGTATTATAAACTACCTGGCGATTCCCCTTAATAATTCTTTTAAATGAAAGCGAAAATTTTTTTTTTTTTATTTTTTTGAATAGTGGCTAGTGATTTTTTTTCTTATACCATATGTAAGTAATGTACATTATTCATATACCTTGAAGTCAATACTTCATGATTCTCACCGCTTGCGCTGACATGAATGATCTCGTTAACTACTGAATGGATTTTGTTCTGGTTTCCACCTGAAGAGAGTAAAAATAACCTAGTTAGAATTATTCAAATAAAGCAGATAATATACGAAGAAAAAAAATCATCCTAATCGAATAAAATATCTTATTTGTTTGTGCATTTGACTAAGATGATAACTGTTTTCAAACCCTAACATTTTAATGACTAGTTCAAATTTTACAAGAGAGTGAATTTATCCGTGACATACCGTAATATTTTAAACATACTTAGAATATTTTAGGTATTAAATTTTTCCCCACACTAAATAATGACGATAAGTTAAACTATTATAAAATAAAAACTCCCATGCGAAACATCCTAAAGGGTGTGTGTCACGAGATCTTTATAATGGTGAAAAAAATGAATGTCATTTTATGGGGTTTATAATAAATATAGATAGAAATATTTCTCGCAACATTGATTAAGTACGGAATATTTACCATAATGCCAAATTACAAAGCTGTAACTTTTCATCCTGGCCAGGATTTTTCTCCGGTTTTCCTTCAGGTAGAGGCAGATTATTTATACAGACTCTTTACGTTCTTGCCTAGGGGCAGCGTTTATTGAAATAATAAATATTTAATTTAGAGTAATTTAAATAGTTACGATTTATAAACAATATATTTCGAATAATCTTTAGTTGATAATAATACGTACTTACACAGTACACATTGATCGGAATTGATGGAATGGTCCCTTGCGTTCTTCTGGAGAGTAAAACAGTTTTTTGCCCTCCACGTCATCATATGCAGTTTGTAACTGCTTTTTTGACAAAAAATTTATTTTATTTTTCAGGAAGAGAGTAAAAAGTGGGTCAAAAAGTTTAATGTGGACAGATATCCAAGTAAAGTGGATTTTTTTTTCTCTCTAAAATGTCTTTAGATATTCCGCTTGGAATTGTATTCAAGAGGCAGGACATCGTAGGAAGAATACCCCTGCACACGTGTGGAGCAGTGACCCCGTGTGTTATTGTTCCCAGCGCTCTGATGGCGCTCATCACTCTTCTTCTTAATCCCGCGCTTGCAAATGTCAACAGAAGGTCAGGGACCGTATACCGGAGGATGTTCGGACACAGAGCATCGCTTGTTGTGCAGGAGACCTCCGCGAGATAGCAGACGTTTTGTTCGTGTACTTGGCCTTTTGCATGATAGACGATCAAGCATGTGCGCAATTTAAAAAAAATAATAAAGCTTCTCATTCAGATTATCAGTGATCTATTGCTTATTTGGTGGCTAATACCACTTCATATTCTGATTTTTGGAATACATTGTCAGATTTTAAAATAATTATTTGGCTTCTTCTACCGGAGTTGTAGATGGTATTGTCCTGGTGACGCCCATATACTTAAATATAAATAGATGCAACTCAATAAACATGAGACAGAAGATACTGTAAGGTTTCGCCCTCTCTCTCACCAGCTTGGAGGAGGGAATGTAGGGAGGTACGCAATGTCTTGTGTGCAGCAGTCAGAAAGAGGAATCGGGTTGGTTTGGTGCGATAAAAACAAACCAATGCAGCACCATCAAGACGCCCAAGAAAACAAATAATTTTTGTAGAATGCAGTGCTCTCAATCGGACAAGGTGTTCACTGACTTACCCACTCAAATTAAAGTTTACGTATTCTGCTTGATGAAGAATAGTTCGTACAAATTTATGGAACTGTTTTTATGTTCAGATGTATTTACTAGAAATTTAGATCAGATTATATTTTTATTTATTCTTCACCCATGAACTCTTTCAGTCGAGACGTATTATTAATCAAAATCTTTTCTTGCTTTCAATTGTCTGATTTTTGTTTTCATTGCGTGTCATTTTTCTTGGTTTCGTGGATTTTTTCCAATTTATTTCTAAATATTTTCAAAAACTTACGTATTGGGATAGGGACATTCATTCTTTGAATAAAACTCCACCAATGACCGAAAACAGTGTCCTTATGCGACTGTATTCCCTGTTTTCAAGTATGGAGTTATGAATCATGGTCATTCACCCATGTTGGAACAACGAAAGTAAAAATGAGAAGAGTTGTATGCAAGGTCACGGAAACATTCCATCCTTTTTTCTCTAGTAGAGTAAACTCGACGAAACATTCCTTACCATGAAGATAGGGTCAAATATGCTTTATTTTTATAAATTTACACCATCGCTAGGTCGGGTTCGTCGGTTTCTGCTACTGAGAGAGGCCAGGCGTGTTGAAACCCTGCAGTGTACGATATTTATGCCACACTTCCGACCTTTGCCCTGACTTTCACTGCATATCTTCCCGCATAGTTCACTAAATTGTCGGAATCTCGTCGCGAGATCTCGCCTACCGGAGGAGAGCCAGTGGGTCCTGGAGTTTCTCGTTTCGTAGGCGGAGCTGTGACCAACACTTGCGGCATTCGCGCTCACTGGCTTACTTCACCTTGGTTTTGAGAAGTGGATATCGCATAGATTTTATACCGTGGCATGCAATGGCTTATAATTTTATACCGTGACACTGGATCACATTCAGGTGTACCAGTCACTTTTTCAGACTTCGATAACAGTTTTTCAGTCACTTTTTCAACCGCGTCTGTAACAGTCATTTCACGGCAATTTTTTATGTAATCATTATTATAGTCAATAAAATAATTTTTCTCTCCCCATAATAACTATACCCTGTCCGCATTACACGTATCTTTTTATAGCACTATTTGCCCTCTTTGTTTGTTCTTTATATTTCCAGTTATAAAGAATGTGTAAGGGAAGTATTGTAATCTGTCGAAAAAAAGTTATATCTTCGGATCTTTATGAATTGGTTCCAGGAGAGTCTATTTTCAAAATTTGGCGATGATGTCCAATGTAGTACGCATGTACTTATATTGAGAATTTTGTTCCCCCGATGACTCACGAACGATCTAATAATCGAAAGCAGACTTGGAATTTGCCTTTGAATGCATTGGGAATAGAAACCTATTGCTGGACAGCTCATACCGACTCCATTAACACACCACCCTCCACTTCCAATTTCTTAAAATTCAAGATTTTGAAAATATGAATATAAGTATTTTAATTCTTCAGTTAAACTCACGACTCTTACCGCTAGACCTGTCGAGAAATTACTTGTAATTCGAGAAATTATTCGTAAAAATTAACACGGTACATTATTTGGAAGAAAATATATAGCCTGGTTGTATATTAGAAAAGTGAACGCGAAACAAGTAGTTTTTAATCATTACGTATATGAGACGAGAGATAGTATCAGAAGTACATGACTTAATACTTTTATTTTAGCTTTGTTGAAATATTTCAAGTATTTCAAAACAATTTTACATTATTTACAATATTACTTTAATTCACCATATATTACTTGCCTTTAGTGGATGAAATTATATTGCTTTTTAATTTTCTTTTTCAGTTTAACAATGTTAAACGAATTTTTGTATAATTTCGTAATGTGGTGTTGACTGAAACAGATGTATTAGCATTATGCATTAATTATATTTAATATTCTTAGAATAAAATCCTTTAAACATCGAATAGAAAAAACACCGTAGCTGTGCGTGTTTCTGAATAAGATGCGTTCCACTTCAATTCATATTTCTTCATTTAGTTCCATACATTATGAACAAGGTTTATGAACGTAATTGCTCCTATTATCATATCTGCCTCGTGCAATGGTCGCAGCGAAAAAAGCCCTGCGAGTGCATCACAACCTGTTTGTGGGCGAGGTATCTCAGCGGAAGTAGCAGATCGCGTTGAAGCACCCAGAAGGAACAACGAGCATCATTTCTCACATTTTTCCCCTATTTCCCAGAGAACCACTTGAATAAGGATGTCTTCATTCATCTTTGTTACGATGAAGATAGGGTTCGTTTACATTCGAGAAATGAGCTCTTTATATTCAGAGTTTCTTTATGTACGATTTAATGTCGTGTGAATGTGCCTGAAGTGATCTGCACATAAGAGCTTTGGGGGAAACCTATTACTTTTTTTGTATTACGTAGTTGTGATATAAACTCGCATCTTATCTCAGTTTTTGAATTTAACTATTATTACGGTTGAAGAATTTCACAGAACATTTTTATATTCGTATATTTAACTCAATTAAATCGTGTTTCGGCGAGTAATTCGTTGTACTTATTAAGATCTAAGAGCATCGTTGTCAATGAATATAATGCCAATGAACGTCATCTTCGATAAAATGAAGACAAGATACAACTCTAATTATGGGTATGCTCTTCAAAAAAACTTTCAAAAACTACGGCTAATTTTCTCTTCTAGGACAAGTACAGAAGTACCCGCACCCAGATTTTTTGTAAAAACTCGTTTTTCAATCTCTCCGCACACAGATTTTCTTCGTAAAAAGGGGATGGAATTAACATTATTATTTCAATCAATATTATGTATCACCAGATTTTAATCCCAAGTGAAACTTCTTTAGAAGTTTTCTAATACGTAACCCATGACTTGAAGTTGTGTTCTTCGAAACGGCATGCAGTAGTAAGAGGAAGACGCGTGACTGAATATGGGGCGCGCCGTTGCACCCTCGCCCAGTCGCAGCTGTCTTCCGAGGAGGATGTCATCAGACAGAACAACGGGAGCACCATCGTGACTCGTTTGAAAGCCGTCGCATTACTCCAAGGCTCTTAAGAGACAAAGCGGGATTGGTGGTGGGTGGGCGAGCGGGCGTTGCTTGCAGTTCTTGTAATACCCACCGTATTTACTCTTATTTTAAAATTAACTCGCTGCTATGAGGAATGATGGTCGACTCTTGTGGGAAAACGCATTGTGCTCGGGTCTGTAATTTGTTGCGCGATCTTTATGGATCTCATAAAGTTATTATGAGGCCAACTTTTTGGGGGAGGACAGAATAGGAATTTGACATCTCTAGAAAATATTTCCCAATTCTGATAAGAATTTAACAATTACTAGTTTTCTTACATATGCCAAATTAAGTAAATGAATTATTACATATTATAGGATATTTTTACAGTATTTTATACGACGACGTAATTAATAGTAATAAACTTCAATAATAGCTTACATAATTTAGTTATAATTATGTCGTAAAAAGTTTAATCTGAACTACATTGTTCAGTTTCTTATTAAAAGTCGGTGCCAAAATCTACCAATACGTTTTTCGAGGTAGTGGAGACTTCTTAATTTTAGTGATTTTAGAAGTGTATTGAAGAAAACTTTCCGGGTTCTTCTTGTTCTTGAAATTTCTCTAGTCCTGTGCCAGTGACCGCTAGACCTCTGCCACATTGCGGTAGAGCCTGGTTACCTCACAGCCTCGGCAGAAAAAAAGCACAAATACGCCGAAGAATTGATAAGGAACATACCTTAAAAATTAAATTACGCAAGAAAATCTCAAGTGTTATTCCGAATATTTTTTTCGCCAATTTTACATGAGTCTTTTAAAATATATTAGACTGTTTCGGAATATTGTCGACATGTTCGAAGAGCGAATTTGTCATTTAAGAATTCAGAAAATTCTCCCTCTCATGACACGGCGAATTCTCTTAAACGCAAACTAATCAACTAACATTACAACCATGTGATACGCGAATAAAGAACACTCTATGAAAATATTGAAATTAAGAAATGCGTTTTAAATATTTGATTTTTAATGACTGTGGGAAAAAAAATTTCTGTGTCAACAAGTAAATCCAGCTCCTGAACTCAGAATAATAATAATAATAATGTCTTTATTACGTTGAGAGGCTCGGGCCTAACCACTTTTAAACACACATACATACATACATAGTTAGAATAATAAACAAGAAATAATACACTAATTTTTACACTTAAAATTGCATAAATCAAAAAACTGAAAATTACAAATACTAAAAACATTTTATACTATGACAAACAGAACAGTGTTAATATTACCACCAACTATCAAAAGCTATTTGTATTCTTAATAATATTATAATCCACATTTGTACAAAAGATCTTTCATAAAAAACAAATAAACTTTTAACTACAGGAAGAGCAAGATTACCTATAATAAAAATACAAACTAAAATAATACATTTTAAAATAATTTATATTAAAAGAATAATGTAACTTACTCAACATAAATCATCAATGATTTCATTTAACAGATCCCTAATTTGACTTTACTTCAATTTATATTTTATTTTATTTTAGTGTACACTTATTTCTTCGTACCACTATTGAAGGAAATTCCTCAGAAGCTTTTTGAAATTTTTTAATGAATTACTGTTTCTAATATATGGAAGAAGATTATTCCATGGTCTAGCTGTAGCTACAGTGAAGGATTTATTTAGGAAATTTGTACGACTTTTTGGGATGCTGCATAATTGTTGTTGTTGAAGTCTAGAAGAATTTAGTATCGTAACATTATCTGTTAAGTATGAAGGGGAACCGAAATTGATAATTTTGTAGAAAAGACAGAGGCAATGAAACATGCGTCTTTGCTCTAATCTCAGAATCTTATTAGATTCATAATATCCGGAAATATGATCATACGTTTTTACATCATATACGAAACGAATACAGGCATTTTGGACTCTTTGAAATGTTTCAGCTAATGATTTATTTAAATTATTGTAGATCATATCACCATAAGATGGGGAAATAGCATACGTGTTTCTTTAGTTTTTACTGGTAGATATTTTCCCACACATTTAAGTGAATGCATACTGGCATAAACTTTCTGGCATACTTTACGAGCATGAGGTTCCCAGTTTAATAGGTCGTCCATAATTGCTCCGAGATTTTTGTAAATAATAATAAAAAATATTCACCCCTCCAACCTTTGAACAATTGTAATTTAACATCTCAACGTGAGTTAATGCGACTTGGCAACTTAAATATTCTATTTCCCCCCTTTTCTAAGAGAAAGCATGTACAAATGCCTTGGAAACGAAGTTTACAGGAATAAATCCCTCTGGACAGCTCAGAGTCTATTTAGTTTGCTTCTACGATTCCCAGGCCGTGTCATCCGAGTAATAGGAATGACCTTCCTGGGTGATAAATGATGCAAGAACAGACGTTAATGATAGGAAACCTTGCCAATAAGGATTAATGATCAATGGAAAATGGACCTTGAAGGGATCTCATGGATTCATCAACATCGAAGAGATGAATATTTCATTTAAAGGCACGTTAACTCAGTTTTGTATTTGGCAGATGTAAGAGCAAATATTTACATTTATTTTAACGAAATCGACCCCCTTTTCTTTCCCATACACCACTTATTTCGACTGAAGAGTCAATTTTGAAATTAAATTTAGGAAACTCTTCCCGACAGTCATGTGGGATGCTTTAAGGTTTGACTGTAACAATGCTCTGTTCAGTAACACTAATTAATCTGGAATCTAATAACGAATGGTTTCCTTTGAAAAGTTATACCTGTATAACTTTTACACACACTCTTTATATTTTATTCAAATGAAAATGGCAGGTAAGTTTATTAAGTGACCAGAGAAGGTACCGTAAGTAGAGGAAATTAATAAATGAACACTATGAATACCATAAAGTTTCATCCTGTGTAAAATTTCCCTGTTTTCTTCTTCTTTGTATTCTTGTGAGAACGCATCCAACAAACACATGTTATATTTCATGTGATATGTGGTAACTGTACACGCCATAGAGGCATCAAGAGTTATTATTTATAATTGTCATAAACCTAGGAAAATGAGAGAGTGGCAATTACCTTGAATTAAACGCGATCCCATAAATTCCTGTAATATGTCATCGCATTAAATCAGAAATGCGGTTGATATTGCTGTGCCACAAAAACATGTACTTTATGGATGGAAATAGAACTTTTATGTACTGTAAGATATTTGTCGTATACATAAAGAGTTTTAAATTATAATCAAATACCGTGATGATAAACAATCGAGGAAATATGAGAGAGTTGAATATATTACCCTCAATGATATTGTGCAGTACGATATAGTTAACAACTATACCTTTTAAAGTTCTAAATTATATCAATGATTTAGTGAAGAAAATAGTAACAATAGATGGAGAAGAATATCGCGTTTAACTAATATGCACGACTCTGAAGGTTTAAGTTGTAAAAGGATGCCTTAATTTTGTTATTAAAAAGAAAATTTGAAAAAAAAAAAATTCTAATTTGTTAAAGTTCATTTTCCAATATTTTGTATAAAGTAAATGAAAAGGTGATTGGAAATACGTAATTTGTATGAATAAGTGATCCACTCCTGTTTAATGTCGTTGTCGTTGTCGCCGTCCTTGGTGATCGCAGTGCGCTCCGCGACATCATTCGCCAGTTCAGCAAAATCTTGATTATCCGAATCTCAGGTGTATCCAGATCAGTTCTAGTATCGAAATATAATTTTTTATCCACAATTTTGCTCTACATCTTAAGAGACGTTTTAAATATAATACTTTGCATTATTTTATATTACAAAAAAAAGGCAATTATTTTCTTAATCGAAAATACTACCTTTGAATTCTATACTTTAATTGGTAACGCAACAATCACAATTTAATACAATTAAAAGTTATATGTGNAATATAATTTTTTATCCACAATTTTGCTCTACATCTTAAGAGACGTTTTAAATATAATACTTTGCATTATTTTATATTACAAAAAAAAAGGCAATTATTTTCTTAATCGAAAATACTACCTTTGAATTCTATACTTTAATTGGCAACGCAACAATCACAATTTAATACAATTAAAAGTTATATGTGCTCTATAGCGTTTAGTTGTGATAGCCGGAAAGACCTTGACCCATAAGTTTCCTGCGTTGCTAAGTAATTATCTTTGTTTTTTCACCTTCTTATGCGTTTTTCTTTCTTTTTTACTCAGTACTTTGTACATATTTTTATTGCATTATTTTCATAGAGAATAAAAGACAGCTTTTCTATCTGCAGTATTTTTTAAAATTATTTATTTCCCAAATTATTCGCATAATCCAAATTATTGATTGTGCACTTCACAGTCCAGTGAACTCCGTAGATATGCTAGCAGTAAGCGGATACAACACCGTCATGATGACTGAAGTTCTTTTGCGAAAGTAGAGTTTTTGATAGTCATAGAGAGTGGGGGTGGGGAGAGAAAAATTGAGTAGATAGAAACAGAATGATGAAGCATCATGTAGGAGGAGTCCTTGAGTGGCTATGCACGGAGATTTCACGGGAGCGTAACTGTACACGCATAGTTCAGTACTACAATAATGGCTTGCACGAGGATGTTGCAAGAAGTGTGCAACAAGACGGAGGGAAGAAGTGGTGTAAAAATTGAAATGCCATCTACCGGGATTTTCGTTGTCTTCGCCATATGTTCTGTTAATACGGTATAATAATTGTGCAGAAAAATGGAAAATGTCTAAGAACTTTCATGATTTAAACATTAAAACATTTTCCTAATTGCCTTCATGAACTTGCATTAAAGCATTTCCTTAATTATCTGCGTTTTTATAAATCGCGTCGTATTTGATTTCTGTTGAAGCGGCATTCGAATAAGAACACCTTTCAAATTCAATAAATACACATACTTCAAGAAAATGCCAATATTTTTAAATATTGCGAATTTAAAATGTGATAGTGTTACGCAAACTTAGAGTATTACAGGTGTAACCTTAGAGTATTACAGGTGTCTACTCTTATCGCAGTTGATACGAATGTCTAATAGATCTTATCGCTGTTGATACGAATGGATACCTTCATTGTGTTCATAGTTTCTTTTGAAATAGCAATCAACACTCTTACAGTGAATAAGTTTTTAACGAACTTCCATTTTGTTTGTGGTTAATGTGTCTCTGACTTACGTCGCAGAAAATGTCTCAGAAGCAATAGCACACTAGTAAGTCATAGCAATAAATACAGATGGAAAATAGGTGCTTGAAATTGTGACACAAAACGTATAACTTTTGACTGGAGGCATAGGTCATAAATTCGGAATGTTTGAAATTATAATGGATGAATATGTCACGTACGCTCGAAATATATGTGACACACACGGATATAAGACACGTACATGTGTTTATAAAACATGAACGTAATTAGTTCGTCTGACATTTAGATCTCAAAGAGTAATATTTAGAAATTGTTAAGTTAATTGTTGGTACGAATAAAATTATTTGATCGCGTGTCGTTAAAGAAGAATATGTCAAGTATGTATTGAGGAATGACACGGGGAGGCTGTCGCAAGACATTACAAACTGACGTGTCTCCCAGAAGGAGAATGATGTAATACAGTTGTTTGAAGTTCAAGTTTAAGACGTGGAGGAGGATATGCGTAACTGGATAAGTGTGTGCTCCTACTGATTGATGATTCTATGAGTAATGTATTTGCTATAAAAAAATGTCTATAAATTTGCTGTGTAAATTTTATTTCACATGGTTCTTCTCAAATACGGTGTCTCAACTTCTCTCGCAAATCTAGCTGTCCTTACAGTTCTTTCTCACTCCGAAATGTCGAAGGCGTTTTGTTTTATTTCCCATGGGGGATTTTTTTCTACTTAACTGATGTCAATATTAATGGTTTCGCAGTCGTAGAAGTAACTATTCTTCTGCTTGTTGAACTTGATACCAGTGTAAGAACTTTTTTATGAAGAGCAATAACTTTCGACAAAGCTTCGTATCTTTGTTCCCCATAAACCCGTTGATATTAATTAACATTTATGTACTTCATTCCTAAGACTTTGCAAAATCTCATTGCGATACCAACTCCTGCATTTCTCACGGTTTCTCTCCACTTCAACCGCGGGATCTCTAGTTCACCTTCAGTCCGAGCGTGGCGCCATGCTAGCCCTTTATTTATGAACATGTTCCCAGAGCCTAGTGTGTGGTAAAGAGTCAAGATTGGATAATCACTTCGTGACCTTAAAAAAGCGATGAATCTTTTCGAGAATGGTCAACATTTCCGTCAGCTTTCAAGGATTTTACTGATTTTTCTGTGTGAATTTTATGCTTCTTTCGATTAGGAGAAAAGTATATTTTACATTGGTTCTATCTTATTCCTAACACATATTAAAGCTTTGATATGTGGACTACACCTTTGTGTTGATGAGTTAATGTTTTTTTTTTAGAATGAATGATTCGGCATACGTTAAATTAAGTTTCAAATAACATCTGAAAGAGTTTAAAGTGTTGCATGCATCTGGGAGAAGAAGCCCAATTTACCCGTATTCCCTATACAAATTATACTGGAAAAATAAAATATTCCCGTGGTTATATTTATAGCAAGGGTTGATGATTTATAGCATGTGTAAAAATATTTGCATCTATTAATGATAGATTGGAGCTATGTTTATAGTGGCCCCTCCGTGGCTCAGGTGTTCTAGCTCATCACCAAGTCATCCTGGGATCAATTCCCGGTGGGGCCAGAAAAAATTCGTAGTTCTTCGCATGAATGCCCCAGTTCATATAGCTGTGACTAGTGAAAAGCAAACCGTCCTTCCGCTATCCACCTCCTCCTAGTATGAATAACTCTGAGTATTATTAACAACTCTTACAAACCCCTCCACGTGCGCGGAGTTGTTGGAAAACCCAGTTAAGCGACCCACCTACTAGCAATAGCCTACCAACCAATTCCTACCTCCTATCCTTCCATGTAAATAAGCTTCAATAACACTCTACATTTCACATTTTCGCAAATATTACAATGTTGATAGTAATACAATTATTTTTTATAAAGATGCAAACCTCAGTAAGAGATTTTTTCACTTTCATATCAGCTCTTAAACAAAATGCTTCCTAAGTCTCTTGAGAATTTTCAAATTTCAGAATGTAGTTGGAAACATTGCGGGGAAATCCTGTGCAACATTTCGAGTCATTAGAATTCCATGTTCTTGAGGTAGGGTTAACAGTGTAGACACAATGAGCAAATCTCTAAGAAGGTCTCTTCACTCTGCCCAATCATTGTGAAGTTAGAATCCCTTTGTAAACATTCGAGTGACGTCCAGTAAATACGGACTGAGCGCTTCCATATCTTCACTCCACGTACGCAATCCTCCACCTGTCAGCTAAGTCGTCGCTACCTTCAGCCGTATTTAGCTGTGTTGTTGGATAGAAGCTACAACAGTAGTTCGTATTTTATGGCGAAGAATGAAGTTGTCCAAAAGCGCGTGAAGTGTGCTGAAGGCATGTTTATTACTCTTTTAAGCGTTCAGTCCTTCGCGAAGTCTTCTTGCTATGCTAATGCATTGACCAATCTCCATAGTCATTCTCGAATTGCGCTATGCCTCCTTTGTTCGATAGTATTTTTATGAGTCTTGTTGAGGCAACTTACATTGGAGAATCTAGTAAACATTTCAGTAGTTCTCACGCGTACGGTATTTTACAGTCACTAACAAAAAATTAGTATTCAACGATTTCTTATTAGACGGAAAACTTTTTTTTCACCCGAGATAGATTAAAAGAAACATTATCGAAAATTATTTCATCAGTGGCGAAAAGAACCGGGGAATAAGTTTGATCGTATCTACTCTTTTTGAATATTATGTACACATTGAAATATTCGATTTAAATATTTATTAACAATTTTATCATTGGATTTGAAACACATGATATTGTGAGTAAGGGATGTAGACGAAGGACCAATTAATGTGTAATTTCACGATGCTCTCCACGAGTCCAACGACGTACTGCAAGAGGATGCTCTCTTTGAAAATATGAGATCACTGCTAAGTCGGGAAGCCAATGAGCGCAGTATCGAAGAACTCATTGCTGAAGACATTTCGAGAAACACACATCAATATCCTTCTGTCTGGGCATTTAATTGATACGAGAGAATTAGATGTTATAGGATCATTGTTTGTTGTGACGGAAATAAAGACACGAGCATTATAATTTCGTTTAAGATTTCATTCATCGTTTTCGTTAGTTTCTTCCTCAGTTGGGCTTATTTATTTTTTGCTGATCGCTGACTGATTCGCTGCGAATATCGACAGGATTACCCTTGTACAGTTATCGTTCCGATTCACTTGTAAAATACCATTAAAAGGAAACATAAGAAAAGTTTAAAATCCCGTTTTAACCAGGTTCATACGAACTTTCTCACAGACTGTTTCGAAATATGGATGCTAGATATTTGTGAAATTGACAATTTGAGTATTCTGTAGCGTTACAAATGGAATATGGAACCATCAGTTATTGCATCGAAGCGTGGAAGAGTTACTGGAGACTCTTCTGTTAACTATTTCGACCCGTTACATTAACTGAGCTACTATTTTCATTGACATAAACATGTTCTCAGATATTTTTACGATAATATTGAAATTTGTAGATAAATGAAAAATGAAAATATTTTTTTATTCTTATACAAGTATAATTTATGACTTTTCCTCTTAATTTTATTCACTATTTTACTGAATTTATTCCATACGTTTATGAAGGAAATTTGAATTCATAGGATACATATGATATTATGTGAATGGCCTATATTATGTAACCATCAACTTTAGTTTTCCTTAAATATTTTTACGACCGCCTGGCTTCTGTGTACAAGGAAATCGTCTATCCATGGAGTCACCCCGTATTCTTATTATCATATTCTTTTTACACACTTGTCCTTATGAAGTATTCTCATCGTTTTGCGTCGGGAGTTGACCCAGTTTTTCTCTAATACATGTCTACTGTATAAAAATATGGAACAGTTTTCTGACAGAAAGAGTAATATTTTAAAAAAAAATTACTGTCAAGGTTACTTACAAAGCTCAAATGTCAACGTGAAGGACAATAAACTATTTTACTCCGGAAGAAAGCAAGGGACAAACTCACGAATTCCGTTGAAAGAACCCAAAGGCAGTCTCGGATTTAACATTTCTACTCCCCATGCCGAATACGTACGTGGGTCTGTTTTGATATGAAGAAGAAAACATTCCTGAGCAGTGTCTTCTGGCGTAAAGTGTCTTTCATGTAGAGAAATGGAATATCATTTATTCACCATTGGTTTCATTTGTTTCAGGTGAGTCAAGATTTTACTGAAAAAAAAAAAGGTTGACGAGAGAATTCAATTCCTTGGTAAGTTTAATTTACATTCCCCCTTCAATAAAGGAAAACTATTTTTTAATTAGTGTCAATCAATATTTGTTGACTGGTCGAACATGCCGCTACATTTTAGTTTCACCGATTTTTACTTTTCGTCCACAATAATGACCCTTACTATTAGTTAACAGTGTGTGACACTTTAAGGATTTGACAAGGCGAGTGGGGTCATAAAGGTGATTAAGTTGCGTGTATAACATGCGCATCGTGTTTGTAGTCCGTAATTTATATATACTCGTATTTTTAGTATCTTGGGTGGGGTGAGACATCTCATTCGTCCATCCCCGTCGTTGCGTCCCTGACACCACCTTACCCACGGTACCATACCACACACAGTGGTTNATACTCGTATTTTTAGTATCTTGGGTGGGGTGAGACATCTCATTCGTCCATCCCCGTCGTTGCGTCCCTGACACCACCTTACCCACGGCACCATACCACACACAGTGGTTCGTCTCAATCCTCCATTACCCAGAATTTCTTATTTGTTTGTAAGTCCTCGTTTTCTGTCTGTAATAATGATCTTGCTCGTACCTCTCGTTGCCGCCTTGGTATGCAATGCATGACTGCGAGTAGCGAAAAACAGAGTCAGCGAAAAAGTACAAAAGGAAGTTCGAAAGTGGGGAACAGTTGGTTTTCCCCATTATGCGGGATGTTCGGTGCGTAGGGAGGAAATGCGGATGGCGCAAAGAAGTACTCGCTGAAGGCAGTTGCGCAAGATCGCGTCGACGCGGCGCTGGTGAAGTGGGCGACGAAAAAATGAAGGCAGCGAAGCGAAGACGACCTGGAGACGGCGATGACTGTGGCGTCTGCGGCGGAGCTGTTACCAGACCATAGAGTCTCGACGACGTCTGAGAATGGTTGTAACTGACCAGAGGAATCTAAATGGGGTGCCCACAAGGGTGACGCAAACTGCATCATTGAAAATTTTTGGGGGGTTCGAAAAATGGAGGTTTCTGGAAGTTTAGAACATTTAATAGTTAAATAATAAAGAAACTTTAAGAAATAGCATATATTAAAATAAAAATCATAACAAAGTCGTATTCATTCTTAAACTTTACGGGCATTTTAACATAATATATAATTGAAATTCATTTTCGAATCTGATGAATAAGTCATGCCGTGCAGAGATCTAGACCGCTGAATAAGAAGAAGCGTGCGTGGGATACGGGTCAGGGCGTCACCTCATGTCTGTCAGAAGACTGGGACACTCATCGCATCGCGTAAACGAAGAAGTGACAACAGATACCTGCCTCTTTATCTTGCAATGGTAAGATTACACAATAGACGGCCGATCTGAAAAACAGCGTTGCACTGAAGAATCATTGCTTCTTCTCCAGTGAATTTGTTTCCTGTGAGAGATCAAGGTCGGAGCTCAATTTTGTATGTAGTATCTCCGTTCGGGAACCTGCGTGTTGTTGTTATAGTGCTTTACCCGATTTGTGAGGAATTAATCAATTTTTGCAGTGTTGACAATAGTTTTTTGCGTTTCTTCTCAGTCATAAATATTAGATATAAATAGATAAAAATTTGCCAAAAAATATTTAAAATTAATGTTATAATCAAAATATCTTAAGTGGTGCACAACAGTAGAGGATCCTCTGAGCCGTAATCTGAGAAAGTGTCAAGAGCTGGTCAAGCGTTTCTGCGTGCGGTTTAAGGCAAGGAGAGAGGTGAAAGAAAAACTGTCGTATTTCGAATTGTACGTTGATTTTGACTTCTTTAATGTAAATTTCGTTCACGAATATTTGTAGTCACGCACACCTACACTCGTTACAAATTATACTACATTTTCTAGAGGATTTTCATGACCTACGTTTCTTAAAATCGAAGGACAAATCTGCTAATTGCCTCATTCTCGTGCGTTATATATCTTACAAGTGAAAAAAGGATCATGTATCTGAGGTTCTTTATCCAGTGAAATAATCCGATGAAACGTAAGAAATCTCGAAATCTCATCAATTTAGCGCATATTCATCTGAATATATATGCGATTTGTGTATAGTTCTTTGAAATTTTAACTATTCAAAGTATGTTCTTCAATTTTCCCATTTTTCCCGATGAATTATAAATTAAATCCTAATTGTGTATTGTAATCTCATTTTAATTAATCTTTTATCAGTAAAATGGATGTAGGTGATGATTATTCTTTTTACTTTCTCATATACGCGGTCTAGAGACAGTCGTCAAGAAACAAATTTTGACGGAAATATTCGTTTTTAGTGTCTCTGATACCAAAAGTTTTTTTAATACGATATGCATAATACCGTGTAACCTGTAGAATATCGGTAGACGCCTGGCTACCTCCCTCTCTGACACCACTTCTTCGTTTCCAATTGCTTTCTACACATAACCTTCGTGGTCGGAATGATTCGCTTACTGAATATTTCTTAGTGCCAACTATTTTTTACCGGGCATGTAAAAGTCAAAAAATTAGTTTTTTTTTATTCTGAGCAAAATTTCAAGAAAAATTTTACCAAACAATTGCCATTTTCAAGCAATCACTTTTCCTTTATTTTATAAGCAGAAGATTAAACTGCTGTTGTCAACATCAACATAGGATTCATGAAAATGGTTGCTTTTTTCTTTGTAAAGTTAGTTTGCGTACTATATCGATAAGAGTGTGTATGATATAGATAAGTGTATCAGAAAACTTGTGCGGTTTTGCAAACAGGTTTTAATACGGAGTAAGGGTAAATAAGATAAGTCGTAAAATATTTCTAAATTTTGGAATATGATTTGGAAGAGAGTCAAAGCGAAGCGGGGGATAATTTTTTTTGGAGGGGACTCGCAAATTTAGGGGGGTTCTGCGTCGTAGGGTTTAGGGAGGCGCCTGTGTTTAAATAGACGATCAGAGCGTTCGTGACTCGTTTATTTGGTAAATAAAATAATTATTTGTAGACACATATGAAGACTTTGCAGTAATGCGAACATAAGAGTACAAATCATTGTGCCCACTGTATCATGGAAAGAGAAATTACCGTGTATAATTGTTATCTAAAGTTTCGTATTCGAGGTCAATAAATGTAATAATTTAATTTTCTTGGAGTAATTGTTACTCCAAGAAAATTAAACTATTCTGAACTAACCATATTCTTCATCAAATTATTGGGTGGTCATTTGTGATATCGGGGAGAAAATAAAAAATCCAGAATTTGAATTTTAAAACAAATTATGACACAGCACCTAATTAAAATGTAAAACAAAGATCATTCAAAAGTTTAGCATATAATATTTGTAATGCTACCTCAGTTTCGATGGACTCAGTATGACGGGGGGAAAAAGATTTTATCTTTCAGAAATAACAGATAAAATATGTTTATGTTGAATGAAAATGGAAGACGGAACCGAGATTCGAACTCGGAACCTTGAGCTTTACGCGCTAATGCGCCTACCAACTGCGCCATCCCGTTCGCCTCCCGGGCCAGTCTTCCATTAACGTTCAACTTGCGAGACTCAAAGACATCTGGGGTGGTCTCATCGAGACTACGCTCCTCATATGAGGCGACTGCCTTAGGAAGTACTTTGTTTTGGGTCGTATTTTCCAATTCTGGTTCACAATATAAGAGGTTTCTGTGTGTTCCAGAAATAATATATAGCAATTCGAGATATCACAGAGACCCTCGCTCGTCATCATACAAAAAGTAATCTCTGTTTAGTAAAAGTCCTGAGTGGAACCTGTCCTGTGTGGAAAACGTTTATCTACACCCCATTCATTCTCCAAGAATCGAACGCTAAAAACAAACTAAAGAAGCACTTGAGGGACGCTTGTAAGAATCTAGCATTCACAGCGCATGACGTGGCTGTCAGGTCGACGGTAGACAAGCATCCAAATATGTGAGTGCGAAGACGCGCAGTATCCGCTGTGCACGTGGTCGACAGGAAATTCTTCTGCGCATGATGCGCAGCGGGTGCAGACACAGGATTCACTGGACCGAAGCAATGCTAGCAATTCCAGATAATTGCAAGGCGACATCGAATTGAGAATGTTGGAAGCGTCAGTATCGTAGATAGATGTTATGCGATTTAACTTAGACTGTCGTTGGAGGACGAAATCTTTCATCGGACAAAAAAAAAAGTGACATACTCTTTCACATTCCATTTGTCTCCACTCGTATGTGTGAAAACGAAGAAGAAGAAGAAGAAAGGACAATAATAAAAGACCGAGCGATGAAAGAAGAAAGAATATTCAAATATAAAATAATAATCCAATCAACAAGAAAATACTAAATCATTAGTCGTTTATTTTTATACGTTATTTAGTGCAATTTTTAAAAGAAGTCATTAAGTTTAATATTTGATATTTATTCTTCTTGTCTGCTCGAAACATTTTATTTTACTCGTAGCAGTATTTAACGAAGTTTTTAATATACTAAATTATCTTGTCATTGCTTAAGTTCTTTTTATGTGTGTACATAGTGTTATGTCAAGGTAGAAAACTAATTTTTATCATAATTTATATTAATTTTTTATCATTCAGTCAAAAAATCATAAAAGAAAACTTCTGGCAGTAAAATTTCGATGGAATCGCTCTACGTGTAACTCGAAAAGCCGTTGATAACTTTAAAACCGCTCCTGTCACTATGAACGTCCCATAGTTATTTCTTTGCATTTAATCTCAAATACTCACTTACACGTAAAAAAACATATTGCTTCATTTGCCTCAAATCTGTCCATTATCGAGCATTACACTTATTATTAGTTGAAATAGTGCTGCGAGATTCTGTCGGGGGTTGGATCATTTTCTGCTCCGAGCTACAACCATTAACAAGAGAAATGTTGCTTCTCTGTGCACCACTTTTTTATTATTTTACAAACGTTTTCCTGTTGCATCTGATGGTGTATCCCATCCTCAAGAGCGTGTCGCTCTGCATAGAATGACATGATTAATTGTTTGCTTGAGAGATTTCCGTTAACTCTTGACCCCGTTCCGATACTTTCATTTGGCATATTGCTGCCTTGAACTTCTGACTCTGTAACACCACACCTCCTGTGTTCTCATACTTCGCGTAACATGTTCTCATCAGTGGCAGCAAGGGACGGATGAAAAATGATCGAGTCGGTACTTGCAGACCGAATTTAGCCTTAACCTCTTCACCTGTCTGCTTCATTCCAACGCCCAATAAAACACTTGGTTGCAATTTAAATTTCGCTGCGGTAGTTTGACGTGATGGAATAATTATCTGTCAAAGATATGATGACTGAGAGTTACCTCAAGCGTGAAGAGTAAGCGCACAATATATAATTTCTCTAATATATGTACGATCATTTGAATCTAACATTATCTTATACCCGTTGTATTCATACCCATACAGCATTCTATATGAATTTGAAAGTTTTGTGTCCGTGCCCTTTAAAGCATTAGTGTTCATTTTATTCATACAGAAACGGTTAGAGTGTGAGAACATTCCCTTGAAACATTGACCCTTACGATCCCGATTTGTCAGAGATTTATGATCTATCATAATTATTTTCATTAATCTCGACGTCATGTTTTTTATGAGAACCTTCTGTATTTTGGTTGTTCAAGATTCATTAATGAGATTTCTTCTATGATGTAATTAATTTATGATTGTAGTTAATAAATGTACTGTCTTTTAGTAGTATGTTACTAATAATTCGAATATTTATTCCTGATTAATTGATATGTTAATGGTAGTAAAGTGAAGTTTTAGGTAAGCATTTGTTGTGTATTTGTGCATTTTATGAACGCCCAACACGAATCTTTATTATAGTGACGTTACTGTCTCTTATTTACGGACACGTGTGTATATGAGAATCGTCTTTCTCTTGTGAACAGTGCGAATGGAAACAATTCAAACTCAACGGAACGTGAGTGAGTCTTAACATAAACAGACGGAGGTGCTAACTTACAACACAAGGAAACAAACTTCATATTCATCTTCCCTGGAGGAGATGTCAACATCGGTGACTTAATCTCTTCCACTGAAAGTTATGAAAGAAATATCAATCGGTCCGTTCCCACGACGAAACACGGCACGATCTACCAATATCTTAACAATTTCAACTCTGATGTTTATGTATCTTGCTTAAGTTGTCCCATAATGTGTTATGAGAGACTGACTAAATGGACAAAAAATTAGAAAAATAGTCGAATTTATGTTCAAATTATAATCAGGTAACTTTACTAAATCATATATAATACATCATATTTGATTGAGATATAATTATTTAGCATTTTGTAAAATAGTATACTATTATGAAATTTGTACGAACAAAGGTAGGATAAATTGAATGTATTTATGCACATTATTTAAAAACACATGTCTATAATATCCGAAAGAGTCATTTTATTTTCCTTCATGAAATGTCTCTCACGATTTCTGTAATGTGTGATAGAAGTTTCACCTAAAGTTTAGAATATAGTTTAGAACTTTCACTAACTCAAGATAGTATTCAATCAGTCATTAGATAATATTAAGGAATGTATTGATTTTACGTAGAAAGAAAACTTCTCATTTTTACAACACAAGGAGACAAACTTGACACTAAAACGTTTCTTTATCGGGTAATACTCGAGATAAAGCATTATAAAGCGCTATTAATATCGGAATAATATTTTCTAATTCATCTCTCATTTCATGAAATTCCTAGTGCTGAGTGAAAGTAAAGTATGTTATCCCGACACGGTATCATAGGTATATTTCAATGAACATAAATGCCACATTATCCCATATCGGATCCGATTTACGGATCACATTTTTACTTGTGTCTTTGTAGTTCCTGTCGGAAGATAACGGCGAAAATGCATAACTGAGCTCGGACAACAGGTATGCACCATTACTGCCTCGAAGCAGTGTGCAAATAGTTCCTCCTTATAAGGATGGATTTCATCTTAGCGGTTTCATCTGCGAGATAACTGCGGGAGATTGTGTATTCGTAGTAGGGAGGAGGAGGAGTGGTAAACTGTAGAGGAGGATGTCCTTTGAAGGACAGCAGGAAATAGGGATGGATATGGACAAGAATGGCATTTGCCGTAGGGGCTATTTATATAGGATGTCGAATTCTGGATGTTTCATGCTTGATACCATTGATTGAACTGTTGGAAATGTAGAGTGAAAGTTTCTATAATACCTATTTAAAAATAAATATAATTATGATATTTCACTTTACGCATTTGGTACTACTGTACAAGCATCAAGAGAGTATATGAATGGGAATGAAAAACAGCTGATTGAATCTGAAGTAAAGGCTTATTTTTGTGAATTGCAATTCTTTTAAGATAACCATTAACCCAACTTATTTTTGAATAATATTGTAAGATTGGTTTCTTCGATCAATTCGATAATTCTTATGACGTCATCTTTTGAAAACTTATTGTCATAAAACGATGTTCCACTTGAATGTGGATAAGCAATTTTCTTAAAAACTAATCGCCATATTTGCGATATTTACTTACGAGAATAATGGCAACACTCGCTTTCCCCCTTTTGGATCAAGCGCATCATTGCACTGTATTCAAAATGTAGTATTTTTGAAAGATTTTTTTCTCATCTCTTCTTGTATGTATTGGTGAAATTCAGCTACGAATCGCATAGAATAAATAGTAAAGACAAGAGGGGAGGGATAAATAGGTGACGAGGATGAGGGATGGTAGGTAATTGTCCGCCTTTAAGCAAACTGCCCCGCCCGCTGCCAGCGCAGTGAACGGACGGCGCTTGAACTGTGACCCTCGAGGGCGGACAGCGAGGAGGCAGATGACCGTGTTGGCTGAGGATCAGCTCTATCAGAGGAGCTCGGTATTTGCGAGAGAAATTGGTGTGATGGTATCGAAATACCAGAGATGTTATTGAGATTAATGGTTTCGTGGACACGACTAAACCAGGGATATGAGACATCCAGTCTGACCTCAACACTCCTCACATGTTTCTGCAGTGTATGATCAACGCGATCATGAATAACTATAGAGAGAGCAGATGTCATACAATTGACTGTGCATTTGGCCTCAGGGAATCAAATCACAGCATATTTTAAAAATTATTTTCAGAGTTCGAAAAAAACGTAATAAGCATTCACGGTAAATCGTTTCCGCCGTTATTTCGTGTCCAAATAATGTCATTAAACTAAATTATGACTTGCGACATTTTATGAACGATGAATAAAAAAATCTCACCCCCGAAACTCTTGTAAACCTTTATTCAAGGAATTAAATATCTTAACACTTCCCTGCATTTATATTTATGAAACGGTCGTGTTTGTTAAGACCGAATTACTGAAGCACCACCCTTGCTTTATACGAAACAATGTAATTTTTCACGAATACTATACACGCAATAGTAGTAACATTCATCGCCCTAGAGTGTCAACCACTTTTTGCCAAAAAGGACCTTATCATTCGGGAATCGTTCTATATAATTCCCTGCCCAAGAATATAAAAGACATTATGAAATTGAATCTGTTCAAATCAGCGGTTAAAAACTACCTCCTGCACCAGTGCTTCTACAATGTAAAAGAATTTATTGATTTTAATAAAAGTTAAATTCGTCTTGTACTTTATCACGCCATTGCTGTAGTACTTTTTAAACAACTTATAACAATTTCAAAAACTATTTTCTTGCATGATTGTGTTGTCTTATGGCTCATATTAATTTAGTTTTATGTGTACTCAACTTTGGCACGGTTGTGTACATAAATTCTGTAGCCCCATCCTGGCCCGGGTTTTTCTCCGTTTTTCCTTCTGGTAGAGGCGGATTTATCATACAGGTTCTCTAGGCTTTGTCTAGGGGCGTGTTTATTGTAACAATAAATCGTGAATTTAGTGTTATTTCAATTCTTATGATTTTTAAACACTATACTCAGAATAATCTATAGTTCGATAATAACTTGTACATGTAATTTTTTGCTTAAAATTACAAACATATTGACATTCTATTAGTATTATAACTCGCAGCTAACTTTTTATCTTATCTAGGAACTTTTGCTGAAATTTTTGAATCCGCCTCTGCCTTAGGGCCCTTGATCGGAATTGATGGGATGGTCCCTTGCTTGCTTCCGGAGAGTAAATTAGTTTTTTTTCCTCCACGTGGTCATACGCAGTTTGTACTGTTTTTTGACAATAAATTTATTATTATTATTATTATTCATTTATTTTTCATGATTGCATAATGGACGTATATAGTAGAATATTCTTTAATGACTGGGGACATTTTTTGTCACTAAGACCAAGATAGTGGAGATGAGGTGCTGCACGTGTATCGTGGAGAATACAATGAAATACACAGAGGGATTTCACTCATATCAATGAAGGCATTGGCATTAATAGAGATGAAGTAGGAACTATGAAGTTATGATTATCTCAAGATGATGGCGTGACTTTTATGATCAATTTTTTTATTCTTAAAATACTTTTTTTTTCCTTCAAGTGAAATCTAAATCTGGAACGTAATTTGTGCTCAACATATGTATACTACTTACGCATTTTGAAAGAGTGGACCACATTTTTCCTTGCATCATCGAATATGTACGTTTCGTAAAAATAACAAATAAAAATAAATAATCCGGAAGGGGATGAACAAACAACACCTCCAACAAAACAAAATTAAAATAATGTACAATTCATAAGTGAATGTAAAGTACAATATAAGGCGTATTGTACCTTACGTTACTGCGCAAAGTAATCTACTACCACTCCCACTATATAACGCTAATATTCAAAATCATTGGAGGTATTACTGGATCATCTTCAGATTTTGACATCTTATCTGAGTGGATTAAATATCGGTAATGCTTCTGCAAAGTAACAAACGTAACGTGCACCTCATTCGTGATTGAGGAAGTGTGGAACTGGTTATAGGTCATGTATGTGTTAACAAGTGACGCCATCTCCTGAAACTACAGAGATATTATCTACGTCATTGTATATTGCCTATTGCTCTATTTTAATGTATATGATGTGTGAGCATCGAACAATAAAGCAATATTTCGTTTAAAAGCAAATGCAATTACAGAAAACGTGAAACAAGTTTTAGCAGGACGTAATTTAGTGCTCCTGAGATTGTGTGTAGTAAACATAAATATCCTCCCCTTACCGATCTTTGCCCATGCTACAACTGAAGTACTTGAGATGCTGCGAGTACAATGGGACATATCATTAACATATTACAGTGTGTTGTCTATTGCATCACGGGATATTCTTGAAAGTATGATTGTCTTATTTGATAACAAATAATAATAAATTTTATTGGCAAGAAACTGTTATAAACTGCGTAGACCACGTGGAGGACAAGAAAATAAATTACCCTCTGGAAACAAGCTAGGGACCATTCCATAAATTCCGATCAACGGACCTAAGGACTTAACATTTCAGCACACTCCTATGAATATAAGTAGCCCGTACGTCTTGTAATGCGCGATATGAAAACATGTAATTTGTGTGAATGAGAGAATAAAATTTCTATTCTATTAAAAAAAATACCAACAAATTTGTATTTAATAAATCACAAAAAAAGCTATTTCACAAGTACGTATTATAAAAAATATATGGATTTTTTGGAAAATATTGTTTTTAAGTCGTAATTAATAAAATAACTCTTAATTCGAGATTAATTATTTCAATAGATATTATTATTTCTAGGCCCTTGACAAGAGCCTAGAGAACCAGATAAGAAAAACACCTTTCCCCGAAGTAAAACCGAAAAAAAATGGGTCAGGTTGGGCCTACAGAGTTAATGCACACAACCGTGCCAAGTTTTAGTATAGATAAAACTAAACTTATACGAAGAACAAGACAGTGCAAGCATGCAGGAAAGTAGTTTTGAAATTGTTATGAGTTATTACAGGATTATTATTATTGTGTTATCAGTTATTTTATATCAGGTTTTTTGTTTATTTTATTAGTGGTATATTTTATTAAACTGTTAGTATTTTAACTGATTGGGATTTTTTTTCTTCTTAATAGTTACCGAACTTATGCTAATAATTGATATACAGAGTTAAAGAATTAAAAGTATTGAGAAATGTATCAAATATATTTCTTGTGCAAATAGCTCGCATACGTTAAAATACAGTTTTTATCATACATTCAATTATTTTCCCCATATTGATCATCAAATTTAATCCTAGGCTAATGATATTGTTCAGTACGAAATGTTAACAGGAGAATTCCATCCTGTTAGGTGAGAAATACGTTTTACCTTTATTCTATTTTAAAATTGTGTAATTATCAGTATTTGTATTTCAAATAGGATATGCATTCCGCAATTTCGAAACAGTTTTTTATTATAGTAATTTATATTTTATGTAATCTATCAAAATTTTATATTTCAAATTAGAATAAAAATCAGATTTCGTAGCTCTCACGTCGTGGTCATTTTTATCTTGTTTTCTTCTGCTACGATGGTCATAGCTTTAAAGTGTGTTTCATTATAAGTGTGCAATTTCACTATAAGTACAAGTTAGTTTATCACCAAATATAAGTATCAAACTTAAACTCTAAAATAGTTCATTAGCTTTCTTTTTAGAGATATTCTTATTACATCTATTAATCAATGCAAACATTTGAGTTCACTGACACTTGAAGTTAAAATGTATTTTATTAGAATGTTCATGTAACAAAACAAGAAGTCCAGCGTAACCCATCAGTGGTATGTGGATAGCTTTTACTAATTAACAAATGTCTCCCCTTGTTACTACCTTAATTAAGCCTTGGTAGCTGACAGTTTCCTAAGTCTTTCGAGTTCTCGTCAGTTAACACTGATAAGATTCGTGAATTTCTCATCTGCATACGTCGACGTTCCTGCAGACTTGAGCTATGTGCAATTAAATGCAAAGTAATGTACAGCAATGCCCTGGAATATACGTTCCTTTTGCGCTACCCTTCTCTCACATGTCGCTTTTGTGAAGTAGAATGTACCTTTCCGTTATTTCTTCTCATTTGGTTGGCATCATTCTGTTCTATCCCGGATATTTTTTGTCGTGTGCTTTTGTAAAATAATTTCATTCTATTATTAGAATAAGATAAGTTTTGCATAAGATTCATCTTTCCATTTTGTATGTATTGTGATATTTTAAATACAAAATGGAAAGAGGAATCTTATGCAAAATGTATCTTATTCTAATAATAGAATGAAATTATTTTACATACAAATTAATTTTGTATGTATTGTGATATTTTAAAATGGGCTCTAATGACCTCGATGTTGACGAGCCCTAAAGCCCCTACAAAAAAAAAAAGATATTTTAAATTCATGTTCGTAGTGAACTATTTTCTTGTTATATCTGATCCTCCGATCTTCAGTTTCATTTTTATGTAAGATCTGACGCATGTTGCCTTCCTGTGAGTCTTACATGATGTGTATTCTTTACTTTGTGAATCAATTATATTCTTATTTTGTACTCCGTATCAATTATTTAAACGCCTTAAGGATATGGTCAGACTTATTGCAGATACATGCTGAAGGATTTGAGGGTATGTGGACATGGGTTTAAATTAACTATGGCTGTTTGAACTATACATGGAGGATGACTTTTTTTTTTTTGGTTGAGTCGCAGAGATTGTTTCAGGAGTCAGCGTAACTCAGTGAGCTCCTGACTGGATGGCCGGGATTCGATCCCACTGAGGTGGGGATTTTTCATCACATCTCAACATCCAGACTGACGCCCAGACTTACTTAGCCTGCTGTAAAATGAGGTCATACCGACCGGAGCGAGATGCCCCCTTCGCGAACTTTTTGGGCACCTTCTGGGCCTATATAGGGATAGTTTGACTTGAGAATGTTTCAATAGATATGGGAAACATGTCCAAATTTGGGCTGTAACGTACTGAAGCGGATATTTGGGAGAAGGCATGAAAGACGATTGGTGGTGATCATAGAAATAGTTAAGATAAAAAATGTAGAATTGGATTATGGAGGATATGCATATGAAGAATTAGAGACATGAGGTTCGTTTGATTCAGATCGCAGACATGATCGCCTAGGAAATAGATAGAAAAGGAACGCGGTGAAACATGGGACAAAATAGATTAAATTTGAGCGGGTACAGTGGTAAAGAGGCAAGTGGAGATCTTGTGGAAACCATATATAATTTAGGAATATATCTACACTGATTCGAAAAATGTCTAAAGGTAACTGCGGACAGTGACAGAGGTCCAGGCGAATGGTGCAGCAGAATGGAGGCCGACATGTATTGTGTTCCACTCCATTGACGCTTCTGCTCCTTTTGCTAGTGCCAATTCTGCAGCAGAAAGACAAGAATACCACACAAAAATTTACTTTCCCTTTCGAATACCAACCTCTTTTTCCTTTGTAAATCAAAGGAATATTAAGTACGTGGTCAATTACTGGCTTCACCAAATGTGGTGGTAACATTTTAATAATGCCCATTATTTTGGCTTTCTTTATTATAAATTATTGCAATAAAAAATTTGAAAAACTTTTTCCCTAATATCACAAAAATTGAACTCAATAGCAATGTACTCCTAAAAATTCAAAATACGAGATCGAAGCACAGAAAAAGAATATCTGCAACGGAACATTAACCAAACACCGATAAATTTCAACGACATATTACCTATTTATATTTTCTCACAGTATTTTTTTCTGAATACATGTTGAAATTCTCAGACGTGAAAAGCTAGTTTCATTACGACATTGACACTATCTTTACCTTTTGCTATTTTTGTTCTACCAAACTAATGTATCCAACTGAAATTTATTTTTATCTAGTAATGTTCTCAACCTTAAGGAGAATGATCCTTCAAGTTTCATTTCAATCCGTTCTGTAGTTTTTGCGCAATGCGATTTCCAATAAAGTTTTTGAAAAAGTCCCCAGGCAAATATGCAATAATACTGCAAGACCATTAATTTTAAGAAGGAAAATATAGCATGCAGTATTATTATAAATATTCCATGCATGTTTGCAATCAGATGCTTCATCGTAGCTTAAACAGTACTCTTCACAGATCGTAGCGAGGCATGGACGAGGAAGACGCTAATAGCACAGAATTTTATGACTATCTTTTTCTGTCTATAAGATGATTTTTGAAGTCTAGTTAATTTTACTGGATGTCAAAGGTGATGAAGAAAGAATATTTTCAAAAAGATTTTTGCAAGCAAAGACGTCTCTTCTAGTTTCTATATCCACTTCCTTTGTATCTTCTTACACAATCCGAAATGCTTTCGTGACATGTGTGTTCATATTCATTTGTATTTTTTATCAATTTTATACTCAAAAAGTTGTTTGCTTCGGTGAACTAATGATCTGGAACCTCTGTTATTCATGATTCGAGATGTACCTCATAAATAACTTTCCATTAACTTCGAAATTCCTAAAACACCTTGAAACCAATTTCACAACTATTCTCAGAGGAGAACGGAGACTATATTGAGGAAATATCCTAACCGTGGTCATTCATTCTGCCAATCGCGCCTTGTAAACCCACTGCCTTGGATCCCGGAACACTTAATAAACAAGAATTTATACGCGCATCGTTGAGGGTTGGCCTGTAGGAGACTCATGGCCACTGGGGACATATTTCTCTTGTGGCCAAGCACGTTACGTGCCTCCAGCTTTATTTATTACTAAAGCGCTCAACTTATGTGTTATAGGCGTTGAGACGTATTTTGTACCATTTCCAATCAATCTACGAATGAATAATTTTATAGCTATGATCTTTTCTTCATTCGAACCTAATATATTCACAATCTAAACGAGCATTACAAATGCTAATTATTCAATACTTTTTTTTAATCGATTCAAATATTCCATCCTGATTGTGATTTAAACGTCTATTTTCAAAATAATTGAAGAAAATGAACGCTGGTTGTTGTTTTTTTGATTTGCATAAAAAAAATCAGAGATTGTCTGTCTTGAAAACCATTTCCAAATTCCTGTCTGTTTAGGTGCTTCGAACACCTTTGCTGGGCGGGGGCATGAGCAAATGAGGAAAGATTGGGCGCAACTAGTGGGTCACTAAATTTGGTACTTCTCCAGCATTCTCCTAATGGAGAGAGAAACCTACCGAAATTCACAGTCAGAAAAGCCGGCCAATAATGTGATTAGAAACAGAAGCGGTTATTGATATCCCGACCTTCGATTCATGGGCTGCTAACACACCAGCGCTTTCGTTAGTAACCTACGCCAGTGGTTACTATACGCGATATTCAGTATTAGCGGAGTATGTATAATTTATGACATTTAAAGCCCTTCTCATGAGTATATTATCATAATCTAGTAGTAGCATTGTAATATCGTTCCCTAAAATTATATGTATATTGCAGTATAAAAATATTGAGGCATACTTGAAAAAAGGAAAAGAGTCATTGGATCAGTTCCAGCCCAGTCATCAATTTCCCTTAAAATCGTTATTTTACTTTCCTCAGTTGCCTCGACTTGTCTTTTCTCGGTCCTCCTCCTGCTCTCTCATGTTTTGTTTCCTTTTATGTTCCTTTTCTTATATACGTGCATACGCCTTTCTGTTTTATCTTATTTCTGATGAATTACCGTTAAGAGATCCCTGAAAATGGTGTCTCAAAACACTTTTTCGAACATTGAGGCCGGCGTCCGTTCCTAACATTTCTAGACAATTGAAGCGTGCGTTTTGGTGTCGAGCGACGATTGTTATCTGCAAGTTCCATTTCAGCTGTCTCTGCATTGCGTCACAGCATGGCATCAGTTCAAGGCCGTGAACATTCCTAACATCTACAAACCAGGGCTTCTTGCAGTCAGCTATAACTTTCCGCTCGAGATGAAATCGACAATTACTTTTTTTTAGATAAATTCATTGCTGCATTCAGCGGTAATATCCTTGGGCATTGTTCTCATCAACGATATTCCGCAGAGAAAAACGTTATTTGTGGATTCCTTTTCAATAGCTGACATAATATTCTTTTTTTAATTAACTAAGCTATGTACATAGTAGCTCTTTAGTTCCTAAATTAATCTTAAATTGTATTGCAGAGGAACAATAGAATGATATACTTGTTTCACTCCGACAAATTCATGGAATAAATGTATACTTTATCGCAGTTACGCTTTAACAGTTTCAAAGGAAAGCTCATTATTTGGATAATTGAGACACTACCTAAGAGACAAACAAAAAATAAAACAATTTAAGAATCGTCGAAACAATCGATCGACAAAAAAGAATGAAACTCGTGATCTCCGGTATCTTCCTATCTTTTATTGATTACCCGGAAGTTAAATAGGCAACAAATCCCATCAAACTCTGATTAGTCACGGTTACGTCCACCAAAAACTAGCAATTCTTCCTCTGAAATTAAAAAAAGGAAGAAAAATCACGAACCGAGAAGGAAACATGCGGTCCGACGCTCATCTGAAGCAACGAAATGAGCCACGCGAACAAACCTACTTATCTATTGACTCCGATAAATTGTCTCGTGCATTCATTAAAAGACCGCGAGCATCATCGGAAGGCAGTCATCGAAATATTTCCGTCTCAAATCCTCACCAGTGTTGGTGACTTGTGGGGAATGTTTTACCGAAAGAAATGACCAGGAGGGATAGACACAAAATTTTGGTCCACTCCCCATACAGTAATTTGTCGAGTTCTTTGAGTAGTTCTAAGTAGATAAGCTCAAGTACAGCAACACGACATCGCTGCGTCCGTGTAGTACAGGGACTCTTGAATACAAGAAAAGAAAACAAAGCGATGGGTAACTCAATTCTAAATATATTTGAAAACAAGAAACAGTTGTATTCTTAGTCATAAAGACACGTAACCACCTATTTTTTGGAACAAATTACATTTTTTTCATTCTTGGCGATCCTCGACATACCGCAGCGTCCAGTCCTTGTACTTGAATAGAAATGTTAATTCCCGCACTGAGGATTACGTACAGAAAGACTTATTTTTTAGGACTACTCAGAATAACATTTGACAAATTCCTGGGCATGTACATAAATTTATGTTCCTACCTTTCAGTATAACTCGAGGAGAAAGAACTATTTCCAAATCATAACGTTCCCCGGTCGCAATATCGTCTGAGGACCACTCGGGGAAGTTGTACGGAGCCGCGTCTGCACCAGGGGATGAGACAGGTCCCGCTGCGGGGATGCTTTCCTGTGGGAGTGGACTGGCCTTCGCCAAAAGGCCACGGTGCGGCGCGGCGCGGCGCGGCGCGGCGCGGCGGGCACGTTGCTGGCCGAAGCTGAAGTTAGCAAGCTTGGTGAACCTTCGACCTTTTGAGAGGATTTACGGCTTGGTTGAGATAGCGGAGGTGGGGACAGTGAGTATTGGGGTTTAGATTGCGGTGGTTGTGGTGGAGGTGACATTGAAAGTGATACGGTGTTGGGTAGGATGAGTAGTTAAAGTTAAGTTGCGTGCATTTACTTCTAGAATACGCACATTCAGTGTAGGACTTCTTTTATTATGTAATATTAATGGTGGTCTCATAATTAACGAAACGTATTCTCATTCTCTGCAATGCAACCTCTTCTATCCAGAATCATCTACTCATCATCATTCTTAACATTAAATATTCTTATTACAGTATGCAACATTAACATCATTTTGTCTAATGTCCAAATAATGTGGGTTTGTTTACATCTAGTTTGAGCGACTTCTATTAAATTTTATATTTATTTTACCTTCATTTATCAATTCTTATTTGATTTTGGAATACAAATTGTACCTTGACTGTAGTATTCATTCTACCAAATCTTGAGTTATTTTCACTCTACTATCATTCTAATGTCAGAAAGCTTATAATTTATTTTTTCCCTAACGTCATGGGACACTTTAGTGACACTTCAACTGCAACGTTCGCCACAAATGAATCACACCCCGAGTTTCACGATATATATCGCGTTGAGAGAAGTTTCACTTCCGAAGTCTTTATGACGTAATCAATAAGAGAATCTTAAGGATGTCCGTATTGAAGATATTCATTTCGGAACTTCATATGATACATTTTAATTTAGGATTTGGAGGAGTGTAATGTCAGGTTTTTCATGTAATCATTTATACAACAGAAAGAATTGTACCTGTTGTTGTTCCTCTCGTTCGATAAGACGTTATTCACCTCTTCCGTCACTGTTGGGGAAGGGAAATTATGAATTTATAACGAAATGGGAGGTGATTTTTTTATCACATTGCGTGACATAGAACTCATTAAACTTCTTTATTGAAAATCAATAATAAACCCCACACAAAATTGTCTGATATATTCTCTTGAACCTTGAAAAATTCCTTGAAACTAATGAATTCAAAATTTATAAGAAGGTGCACAAAGAATTAAAAGACTATGAGGGTGAATGGTATTTAATGGACATACATGTAAACGAAATGTTAATGACGAATGTGCAGGTGCTGCAATATTTATACTTCAGTTGACTCAAATACGTAACTGACCATTTGATTCCATTCTTTCGTTCCATGCGAATGCAATTGTAGTTTGATTGATCATGTAATTTCTAGTTGTTATTCATCTCTCTCGTTAAGTGTGATATATCGAAACAAATCCGAAGAAAACATAAGAGTACTCAATTATCAGCAGTATAATAGTTGACATAAACAATATTATTATCGCCACGAGACCAAATAATGGGAAAAGCAACTTGAGAATGAGGACTACTTAAGATGACACATTCTTCTGAAATTTAAAAATTATATGCTTGTTTGTTGCTAATTTTTTTGTGTAACAGTTGTCATTTCATGTGTAAGTGTTTTGCACATCCTTTATGAACACTTGATGATGACCTGAACATAGGTTGAAACGTCGTGTTTGTGGAATGGTTGAGTAAACAAGTCTGCCAACAATGACGTTACATTGATTAATTTACCGACATTGCCGTTCATAATGGGAAATTAACGAAGTCAAAAATTGGACAAATGAGTCAGAATTTGTAACAAGGGTTATGAAACAATGACAAACTACAATAATAATGGAACGCGTAAATGAATTATTTTCAAAAATAAAGAAAATGTTTTTCTCAAAGAGAAACGCACTTTGGTGTGTGAATCGTAAGGGAATCCTAATACTCTATCGCAAGGGTCGGCAACCTTTTTTGGCCGCGGATCAAAATCAACCAAAATGTGAGTATTAAAGAGACGTTTGGGTCAGAGATATTTTCGACATGGTTCTTATATACATAAACACATGTGTATAAGATCCATGGTAATCGAACTAAAATGTTGCTCTTAGTATCAATTTTCATTTTTTTAAATTCTCAAAATGTTTGTTTCATGTTTATGTTTTATAATTTATTTTTATATATTATACTTTATTTTCGGAACTAGAGTGGGTCACTGGAAATGATCAAATGGGTCACAGGTTGCCGACTCCCTGCTCTATCTATTCCCACCTGAAGCTGTGATCGGAGAGTGAGAAGGCTGACGTAAAGCCCCGATGCTCGTGCGTTATCGTTTCCCGCTTTTGCTGAAAGTGACAGTGGAGGTTTCCATACGCGCAGAAGAGCACGCGAGCGACGGTGGCGCTTGTGTAACCAACCGGCGGCGGCAGCAGCAGTGGCCCACTCCTTCAGGTTTCTCTCTTACTCCGCGGCAGCGATGGGAGGAGGCGTGGGAACGTATCATGTGAGAGCAAGTGGACGCTCGCTCTTTGGCTGCTACACACTGGTAGAAATGTGAATTTCTTATTATCGCATATTACAAAACATTGTCTCGTCCCGTACAATGTCATGCTAGTCTTTTATATCATAAACGTTTATTCTTTTTCCTTCTTTGATTATCTCAGTATGTAAAGAAAATAAAAAATCATTCTCTGTAATTTTCCAAAATATCAATGGAAAGTCCGTGTATTCTTAGCATTCTTTATCTTGCCCCTCGTAAGTATTTGTTGGACCCCATGTACATTTGCAACAGTGACTTTTTCCGCTTATACATGTAAATTTGTATAATTTGTACATGTAAATTTTTTGCGTTAAATTACAAACATATTGACATTCTATTAGTATTATAACTCGCAGCTAACTTTTTATCTTGTCTAGGAATTTTTGCTGAAATTTTTGAATCCGCCTCTGCCTTAGGCCCTTGATCGGAATTGATGGGATGGTCCCTTGTTTGCTTCCGGAGAGTAAATTAGTTTATTGTCCTCCACGTGGTCATCCGCAGTTTGCAACTACTTTTTTGACAATAATTTATTATTATTATTATTTTCCTCGTTTCATTTTTTTTCTTAAAGATCCAAATCAAAACGTACAATTGTCAAAATATTTTTTCGTGTTTCGTTACTGGTAGAAATGTTATTTCATCGAACTTTAAAAAATTTATAACGTGGTCTCCAAATTTCGGAACGTGGTATTTTTAAGCAGTGTCCAAAACATAAATGTGTTCAAAGAGAATTACTTTTGTATTGCAGCTCTTCGACAGTTTTCGTTCCGAAATTGGTTAATATTGACAAATATTAGATTCATCTGCCTGCATTAAAAGCATCTTCTACTGAGGATCAGCGTTCAAATATTTATGCGAATTACTTTTAATTAATAAAAAAATTCTCGTTCTTTTTTCTGTTTATGCCCAGGTGCTGCTATTTCTAATTGGCAAAAATAACTATTTGCCTTCAAAAAGCGGAGTAAACCATGGTTTAATTATTTTATACTCTCTGTAGCACTTTGACGTATGATTGAGTTTTATTTTCCAGAATTATTTAAACTTTATACCTACATTTCAAACTATTAAAATGTATGGATGGGTTCACTGGAACACCCTCTTATAATTTTTCTTAAGGGTTCGTTAAGAAATGATTAAGAGTCTTGTGAACTGTGCTAACATGTTCCGCCAGCATAACTGTAGTTTCACGTGTTGCTTTCTTGAGGCAACACCTGACCTTAATCGCGGGACTTTCTTCAAATGCTGGAGGAGGACCTATGTATATTTATTTCCAAACCTATATCTATTTCGTCGGTTCATGATGTGAAATAAACAGCTCTAAAATTTTCTTGAGATAATCTGAAGCACATCAAGAGAAGGACCCTTGAGGGGTTTTTTTACAAGCGTTCACGAGCTTCTTAACCTTAAAAAGGCTCAATTTTAAGAGATTTGCACTACAGTATATGGCATGCATAGTTAAAGTTCGATTGAAACATTGTGATCAAAAGAACCTTACTGAAATCTATTATTATGTTGATCTCGTATCGTGTTGGGATAGAACAATATCTCTGAGTACTATTTCGACTCCGTCACATGTAGTAGATATTCATTTACTACCAGAAGCGATTCGGTATTTGACTTTCTTCTAAGTTTTTTTGAAGTGAGCTATCTGTTTAGTTATTTTAGAGTACCACGACGATGGTACTAATAACAGTTCATGAATTGTATAACAATTATATTTTATACAGAAAATTCACTTCCATTCCACTTATAAAATATTTGGGGTTGGACTCGGATCCCCAGAGCCTAGAGTGCATGCATGTTGCTGAAAGAAATTATACCACCGTCGCTGATACCTCAACCAACATTGCTCCTGCCTCGCGTTGCTGGCTGCATATATCGTCGCGCTTTGTAGCATGTTGGTAATGAACCTAAAATACTTCTTCCGTCCAACACGTCGCTTCGGCATGATAATGCGCCCAGATAAAGACGCTTCTTTCCTTCATCGTCGTCTTGAACGAGGGGAAGAACACTGAGCACGTCTTTCTGCTTGAGCGCGTGCGCGGCCACTGATGCCAACTGCGTGCGAACCTTCCCACACTCTCGAGAACCGTATCGCTTTGAGATTTTACGCTTTTAATTCATTAGATGTCAGTTGGTATTATGAATCATATTATTAGGATATCTACCCTTACACAGGTTTGACAACTCTTTGGTACAGTGGTGGATTTTGAGGAGGGGGATTTAGACCCTACAAGTACATCAGCTCTAAATACACCAGTAGTTTTAAAAGTAATAGTTACTTTCCAATGCCAAATGTAATTGATACACTGCAAACCTGTGTAATATTTACGGAAAGTCACTGCCCCGAGGAATCTTTATTTTTGTGGACCATAACAAGCATTTTATATGAAAATTCATTATTCATGTACTATCAAGCCTTTTATCACATTAGAGTTGTACTTGTTCCTGTTTATATTTTGCCAATAAGGATAATGAAGTTTCACTTTTTGTAACCGTGACTGACATTTATTAGTTGATAGGTTTTTCAAGTTCAACGACTATGATTCGCTATTGTTTCTCCTCTAACTCCTTATGGATACAGTGCGGCTGCTCGATCAGTGCAGTGTCTTGAATACTAACCTTTGGGCGAGAGGGAACTTTTCGAAAAACATTGACTCACTACATCGGAATAAAAATAAAATAGATAGTAAGATGTAGTAGATAGTGCATATTATATTAAGTGTTCAATGTATGCAATTTTTCTTATTTTATCCTCTTAGATCGATAAGAAGAAGTAAAATCATAGAAGACGGCTATGTTTGTGGTTAGGCTAGTAGTTACCGATCCTCACACGCAGATGTAGCTGTCCAATTATATATGAGGATTTGGCCAGTTTAACTCGAGGTTTTCCAGCAGAACATCACGGAGAACACAGACGCTCCTATCCCGCCTTCTCCTCCTGGTACCAGTGACGTCACTCGCCGCGATCTTCGACCAGGTTGTATGAGGCGCGAGAGGTCGCGACCTGCGGAAGCGATACATCGCGTGACCAATGGATAGCCCCTTCGGACTCTATCCCTACCTACTCCAAAACGCCTGCAGGCCAATACTAATTTAAATGCTTGTTTTATCGCACCTTCCAAGTACGTTTAATCTTCATCGAATTAACGGACATACTATCGTCGGTGTTAGTTCGTGAATACGACACTCATGCTTACAGTACTACGAGAGATCGAGTGTGGATTACATTCTCTTCATCGTTAATGTTGATATTAAGGGTATTATTCAAATTGAGATGTTTTTGTATTAACACGACTTTCGTGGTTTTATCTCACTGTATTTTACTTTCCCCTTCAATTTACCTTCAATTTCCGTAGTGGATAGTATTTTCCCTTAGATTTACTTAACGTAGTTCGGTTGTTACGGTTGGTTATTACTTCCCTTTTTTTGCTGAAAGGTCAGTGTTTTCAGCATAAAGCAAAATATTCAATTTCCAATTAGAAAGATTCGGCTCGTAGGATATGCATTTATTTCATCATGCATTATATTAATGATTTATTGGTTTTGCTCTTATTATTAAAAAAATTCAATATTAATATTATATGGTATTTTAATGTTGATTTTATGATATTTGGCACCGTGCTCTTATAATGTAACTCATAGAATTATTCTACTATATTGTACCAGCTTTAGTAGAGCAAGAGGACAAACAATAACAACCGAGTTGAAATTCGTCATTTTATAAGAAATGTATTAACATTTGTTTATGATTATCTATCAAACAAACTATTACTTTTCCTTTAATTCTCGTAAATTCGAAGAAAGGGTGAGGACAATGAATGATGATATAATGCAAAAAAGGTTCTTCGAGTGTATCCGTCATTATTGGTATTTTATTGTTTTCCCTGTTGATCGTAATAACACACTTGTCTGGCTTCTTTCCTCTATAACTTTCATCGCTGAATTTACTGTATCCTCCAGGAAAAAGTGCCTCTTCAATCAGCGACTTCTGCTATAAACTCAGATGATCATGCTGCTCCACATTCCTAAGTGATCAGAAATCGTTTCTTGATCAATCGACTGTTTCGGAATGTTTGAACGGTTAATACAGGGTTGACACATCATGGAGTTTTACTGGCAATTATATCGCAAACTTTGTATGTTGGATTTGCTGATTATAGCAGTTATTACAAAAACTTTTTCCGGAATGCATTTTCAAGTTATTTTATGTAAAGTGTTGGCTTCATATGAAATTTATATCTAAACATGAAATATGAAATTTATAACTAGGAAATTTATACCAAAAACCTTATATGCCTAAAAAAATTAATTGTTATATGTAGAAGTTCATGCGCCATGGCTGAAGGTGAAGGCAAAACAGCTGTGCCGTGAGGGTGACGTTTCTATTTTTTCTTTACACCACCCTCAGGGCTGTATAGATCTAGGAAGTATGTATAGATCTACTACTAATACTCTCCCACAAGTAATATAAACTTTTATCTACACGCTTTGGATTCATCAATTAAGTTCTCTATCACTAATTATCATTCGCAACATTTTCNTTACACCACCCTCAGGGCTGTATAGATCTAGGAAGTATGTATAGATCTACTACTAATACTCTCCCACAAGTAATATAAACTTTTGTCTACACGCTTTGGATTCATCAATTAAGTTCTCTATCACTAATTATCATTCGCAACATTTTCTCCAATAATACTAACAAGATGAATAAAATCTTGTGAACAATGACTTTCAAAAGACAGTGGAAAGGGTATTATGTTCCCATTTCTGCAGACTAATTAAGTGGATGGTCCGTTGCCTCGGGAAGTCTGGATATGTAAAGATTTTAGTCGCTGCTTTCAATAAGTGATTTTCTGGTAAAATAAATAGGAGTCTTCTTTTTTTAAAAGGACCATTTTATTCCAACATTACGTAATGTTCGAAGTAAAAGATTGCCATGAGGGTCAGTTTAATGATATTTGCTTCTCGTTTCTTGGTATGGGGGAGCGCCTCATAGTGCACACCTCTTCTAAGATTCCGTCCCACATCCTTGTACTTGAAAAGAACCTTTTGATTGGCATCAGTTACAATATTGGAGTTGCAATATAACGCTATCCTTTCAACTTCCACTGGTTCAATATCCTTGGGGTGTCTTCAAGGTTCATTTCTAAAGCCACTTTGAAACAAAACTGCGTTAATATCTCAGTACACATTCTTCACCCTCCCATCTTCCGCCAAAAAGTCGTCGTGGCACAGATGGAATTCATGGTATTTGTTTCGTTTCTGAAATGTTTCCCTTTTCCAAATTTCCACGTCACCTTTCTAATTCGCAGTCTTCGAAAATGAAATATTCGAGAAAATTTGTACTTGTATTATGTAGTGTGGCGGTAATAAAAAAAAACAATAATAAAAATGTGACAGGAAAACATTACAAAAAAATGTATATATTTATTATTAAATTAAAAGTACTTCGAGGTTTTTCTCCCTGCTAATATTCATAACAATAATCGCAAAATTAGATAACAGAGACTAATAAACCACATCTTTCTGTTGGACAAACGCGACCAATCTACGCGAAAAATGAAAAATTATATAGGCCGCACACAATCCCAGAGATAATAGCAATGATAAAAGAAATAATGTAAAAATAATAATTGCTACTTATGATTCAATCCGCATCTTATCCTTCAGAGAGCGGGAAGTGGTCCTTAACCAGCAGCCAAAGCATCTTTTGAGCTGTACGAATATGAATGGAGTTCTGCTGCTACAAATAATAATAACCACAATCATATTTGTGATAATAATAGAAAGCAATACCCCAAACACTGATTTGACAACCCTAGAGAAATGGTATGGCAGACTCTTACTTCTGACGAAAAGACCGTGCCAAGCATTCTTAGTTTTATCGCTGCTTCTGTCATATTCAGAAAGCATCTGAAACCGGTCGACCGCCATGATATGTCTTGGCCTGGAGGGCATGCTTCGCCCTGATAGTGCATTTTCTCTTGCTTTTTTCATTTTAATTATACTAAGTGCCGCTAGTTTTTCTACCGAATTCTGTAGGAGCGACTTCATAACAGTAACTTCAAAGCGCAGTGTAGCCAATGCAGGACCACGTTACTAATTCGAACAGTCGTAAGGATGCGCATGTACTAACGGTTTTTATTACGAAGCTAATTGTACAAGATCCATCGATATTAAGTCGTAATGCCAATGCCGATTCATTTTTGTTTTGTTTTAGATGAGTTTGTACCATTCGTTTTGTTTTTATGACTTAATGTATTCTTGCGTCTGTTCCGAATAATGCTAACCGTGTTATTAGTTCATACATTTGGTGTCGCTGTAAAAATTGGTCATGAATTGTCATGATATATTTTTGCAGAGTATGTAGTACATTTTATTTTCATATGAATGATGATTTATACATATACTCGTCAATGTAGGTCGAAATTATCTTGTACAATTATTATAGTAAATGATTTCAAACCTGTTTAACTCTAACTAAATAAATATTCGTGCTTACCTCGTTTTTCTCTCGAAGGTCGTTAACGCCATTTCGTTTATTATTGATTAGTATTGATAACTACATCAATATGTTTATCATACATGGTGTCAGTCGAATAAATCAACTTCCTTTCCTTATTTAGTCTTCAATATTTCATTGTAAGTGGCAAAGTTCATGGTAAAGTGAATTCAAATACGTTCACTTGTGCTTTCCGTAATTTCGGTTCCTAAACAGTTGACTGATGAGAATTCGCTTTACATGTAACTATAAAAATCCCCGATTTGACATGGAAATTTTCTGGACCCTACATCAACTTTTCCGAGTAGTGAAACCGAAAAATAAACCAAATCACCGTTTTATTCGAAGTTGTTAATTAAGAACAATTATATAACGACAGTGATAATAGAGCTCACTATGTGTTAATTTTTTGACATGAACGTAGGTGTACAAAAAAAACCAAATGCCACACGTAGCATCACCCAACATTTATAGACATTTGAAATTGGATGCCAATATCTTCTTCTGAGATCTTCGTTTGTACTACGGGAACTTGTAAAAATATACCAGTGTTCATAGTTTACAGGGATAATACATGAATAGTTTTGGAGTTTTGAAGCGTTTTACTTTTATCGCCAATCTAATAAAAGTTGAGTGTCATGTTCAATAATGATCCTCTAGTTTTTAAAGAAAATGGTATTTATGACCCAAGAACCCTGCTCAATTATTACAGGACTTCTGGCATGTGTATCATGTGAACGTTAATAATAGAAAATAAATCGACCCAATTCAAAACGTATGATACAAACTCATGTAAAAACAAAACTGAATCGGCATTACTATTCATTATTGATGGGTCTTGTAAAATTTTAATAGACGTCATGATAAATTTATTATGTAAATGTATTTCATCTCGTATACTCTCTTTTGCGCCACAGATTCCTCTCCTCTTTACGTCTTCTGCTTTCTCCGGCAGTCATCCCACTCATCCTTTGCTCTTGTTAATCTCTAATATCTGCTCTGGTGTCACTCTCTCTGTACCCCGCCTTGCAATCTCCTTCCACCTTCCGTTTGTCCGTTGGCCCTCAGCCAAACCATTGTTCCAACAAGTTCACGCAGGTTGCAGGCAGGTGGATGGTGGGGGGGGGGGCGGTCATGACAAAAGAATATAGTCTTGGGCATAGTACGATCCAGAAAACATCCCCACCTCAGAAGAAAAAAATTGAAAATTCTAAAGCTAATCGTAAGTTTAGGTCATCTAAGTGGTAATTAATGTGCAGTTCGGTACAGTCACGCCCTGCTTTCGAGATTAGTTTAAAAAATTTTGTGCGAAAGGGGAAAGTAATAGATGCAAAACTTTTATTCTAATTCAATATGCAAAACGTTTATTCAACTTATCGATGTACATTTAATTTTTCGAGGGCAAGAATAAAATCAGGGGCGCATCCATGGGAGATTCTTAAATTCTAAAGAATTGTTCTATTAAACGAAAAAGAACTGTACCAAATCGAAACTACATAGAGCATAATTTTATGATCAAAATTGATTTATGCAAATTCTCCAACTTCGAGTAAACTATGAAATTTTTGACCAACCCAGGTCGAATTCTCCGCTCTAGCAGGGTCTCTGTAAATCTTGTACTCGGAATGTTCGTTCTTTTCGTGAAGGTAATCTGTGTAGTAAACTTCCTAAAAATTCAATTAACCATGAAACGGGCATTAAACGATAATTTTAGAGAAACTAATACAATTAATATTGCTGAAGTGGGTGGTCAAGGAGTGAAAAAAATAATCATACTTGGAAGCGGGAAGTCTGGTTGTCAAACAAATACCGGTGAGTTCTAATTTAATTTAATCAACCTTCAGGTTAGTAGCCCAGAGTATTGTACTAGAGACTCTAGTCTAGAGACCAATAGTGATTATTGTACAGTAATTTTCTAGTTTTATTAAAGAAAACATTTACAAAATTACCACACAAAAATATTAATTTAGTAGATCAATTATTTAAAGTGCTGATAATAATGAAAGACATTTTTCCGATTCTAATCTAGATTCCAGTAGATTTTTTGCCTCGATTTCAAATTCGTTTCCTATTCCTGAAAACTCAATGATTTCAGAATAATGGTCAATAGCAAGGTATCAGATGTGACGAGTGAATAATCTTATGGTCTCCGCTTGTTTACGAATTGGTAGAAGACCAAGGAACAAACTGGTGAAACTTCCTGTCTAGCGTTGCTATAGCAATCAACAATCAATGCGTAATATTCATTCAAGGAAACCAGTCTTTTAAAATGTGTTTGGTTCCTTTGTTGCGAATGTCACAATACATCACAATATACAATACGATAACAAAGATGTGATTTACTGAAAAATCGATCATATAATTATTTTTTTAAGTTATTTTTCTAGAACGAGCGGGTTTTTTTACTAAGGAGGTGTACTTTTCACTCCTCAGTAGATTTAAATTGTCTTTTCTGTTCCACATCGACTGACCTTTTACGATCGCATCTTGAGGTTTTTAACCATTGTTTTCATTTACATCCTATCGAACCCATCAATGAAGCCATGTTCACATTCCTCAAGCCCCCTCCCCCATAAATAAATTCTGGGTGCACCCCTGAACAAAATTACTGGTAAAAGATGGTGCTGAAGCTGCGGTTTTTTGAAACATTAAGTACAAGTGCTGTATACGACTGGGACTGTGAAAACACAACTAATACTTTCTCTTTATGCGCAATGTCAAGTTACGATGGCACCCGTTCGTGTAGTAGATTTTATACTTCCATCCTCATTGTTACGTTCGCGTTCTATCCAATGGTTGTTCATTCTTCCGCCACAGGCTTGTGACATTGAACAATATTAATAGATAATACTGATCAAATAGCGAGGGACTGGACTCAAATGAATTTTATTTATTTATTTTTTGTTTGTTTGGGGCTTTAGGGCTCGTCAACATCGAGGTCATTAGAGCCCAGAATTTAATTTATGTGGAAGATTTTTATTTATCTCATCATAGTCGCAGTCTGCTTATGAGAACCCTCGTTTGATAACAAATGCTGCAGCATAACATCGCAAAGCGTTCCGCTAAAACACAACCGCCTTTCGTAATTGATGGACCTCCGAAGACGACTCTCTTCCCACGAGCGTATCATCTGTCATGCACATCGACACCCACTCTCACAATCAAGGCACGTTGTGCGTTGCTAAATCGTTTCTACAAATATGCTGCAGCACTAATTACTGATTAAAAATCGTTCAAATGCGTCAACGTCTTTGAAAATCATAAACTGTTTTCCGCGTCTAGAAACTCATTCTATGTGGGGGTTTTTTTTTGGGGGGGGGGGCTCATGACCCCTTAGACCCCCCTCTTGTATCCGCTCCTTGTTTCTGGGCACTTACACTAACGGTCTCCTCTCTCTCTCTCTCACTCAAACACACACACACTTGCCAGAGGTGTCGTATGTCGTCGACGCAGCTGCCAGGTCGCGTATTAGCGTGACTCCCAAAAATGGAAGACAGCTGTAGCAAATGATTTTGGCTTCAGATGTGTCCGCTAAAGCTGGGTTTGATGGGTGTTCATCAAAAACGTAGTAGGTAGGAGAACCTTATGGTAGCCATAAGAATATAAAATTGGTGTTATACATATGATATTCTTATATCTTATATTTATACTTCCTTACACACATTAATGAATCGTTTACTAAAATGTTGGTGTCTTAGGTGGCATTGAAAACATTTTGGCGTCAAGACAAAGTTTGAAACTCTTTTTATATTTACGGAAACGTATCCACTCTGGTAAAATTCGGGTGCGTCGATCTCCACAGAATTGAGCTAATTACATCTTCGCTTCCCAAAACGGTTCTTGACTGAGGAGAATTTTTTGATTCTAGTATTGCTCTTTTTCTTAGGTTGGTATATGCATTAGATCACAAACGTGTTGTAGGAAATGTAATGAAGAACACCCTCACCCCGTAAAAAGCATGCATGCTGCAACAAATCCAGCTTAGGTACGGCTTTCGCGCTAGGAGACTCTGGGTCCGGACAGACGCGCGTTGTTACAGCGAACCTCTCCTCCGCGTCTCTGCTACCCGTACATGCTTCCCCGCCTGTCGGCCGTCGACGCCCGGGGCCAGGCAACTTGCGAGAAAGAGTATAAAAAAGACGGACTTAGACGGGAGCCGCCGGTGGCAACGGTTACGGTGGCCATGGCAACGTTGGTGGTTGTGATGAGAATAGTGGAGAAGGACATGGTGAGAGAAGTGGATAGAAAAAGGATGGTGTGACGGGAAGAGTCGATAATTCTCTGACATCGTCGTTCGCTATTTCTAAAGTTGGCAGAGAAGATTGAGTTGGTTTGATGAAGATGTGGAACGTTTGACAAACGATTTTTTTCATGTAATAAAGTATTGTCGTACCAAAAACAATCAATGGGAACGTTTTGAGAGGATTCCATTCGAGGAATACATCAGATACTTCTAAAATAATTTTCTAGAATTTCCTATGTCAGCAAGTGCTCAGCAGTTGTGACGTAGCATTTGAGATAAGTCGTATGTAGATTTCCTAATTTTAATTATTTCATATATCAATTTTCATGATCAGGAAAAATTCTGTGATGGATGAAGTAAACTCACACCAGATTCCAGTACATAAATGGTTTTTTTCTTAATTTTCTGGCAAAAATATACAATTTTCATTTTTCATTTACTAGTTCTCGATTTAAAAACCAAGAATTAAAAAAAAAATGTTGCAAAGAAGAAACATTCCGCAATACTGAAACTGAATACATAATTCGTCTGGTCTTTGCGCTTCGAGAAGTATATTACGTCGTTGAAAAACAGAGATAGTTTCAGGCAAGTATTTCAGTAATATTCTCTAATTTTGTAATTCGTATTTTACTATCTTGGTTATGAATATAAAATACTATAATTAGTAATTAGTGTTTCATGAATGTAAAATACTATAATTAGTAGAAATTTAAATTTGTCATTAAATTTAAATTTGTCAAATTAATTTACTTGGATTAACGAAACTGCGGAATTAGAGATCAACTTCATAGAAAAACACCTCGATAGTTACATATTAAATTCATTTATTACATTCAAAAATATTTCGTTCAAGTAATTGATTTTTAGGAATGTCAATGTGTAAATTCGAACCATTAAAAATGTACTAGCTTCTGTGTCAAAATGACAGAATACTCATTCAACCTGTCCAAGAAATGGTGAAGAAAAACAGAACTACTGGCTCCTCCCGAAGCTTGATAAACTCCCGAAACTCCGCGCTGTTCTGGGTGGAGGATCTGGACAAGAGCAAGACCAGGAATGCAAACCAGTTCGCTGAAGAAGTTGCGCCAGTCACCGCCAGGAGCGCGCGACGCGACGGCGGGGAGGAATATATCATGGGCCGACATAATTCATTATAACTGAACTTCCTCTGGGTTTCAATCTTCTCGGTCGTAAACCTTGGAACAAAATGCGCACGCCGGCCGTGTGGTGAGCAACGCTTTCGCGCGGTTTTAGCGCCCTGCAGCGACAACGGACATCACATCGCTTCAAAATGTCGTTTCAAGTGAAGTCATTATAGCACTCTGGCTGACTTCGAAAAGATTTTCATCTGTATTTAAATTTTATATCTTTTCAATTTTTATTGAAATACGTAAAATTATTCATAGATATGATCACTTTGATACCAATTTGCATACCATCAACAGGGGTGAGATTGTACCACTAGGGGTGAGTTTGTGTCACTTGGCATTTTTTAAACTGCTATAACAAATAGCAAAATTGGACTTGCGAACGACATACTAGGTCGGGGGACATATCAGAGCGTTAGTTCAAAGCAATAAAAACCATAATCAACCATCAAATGGAGAAACTTTCAAAATGCTTCTTTCAAAAAGCTTTCAAAAATTTGTTACAAAAAGTGCGAAGTTTTAGTTATGCTCTCATACATTTGTGTTTTAATTGCTTGTATACACATACAGTGTCTCTCTACGTTATCCCGATCAATACCCTCATATTCATGGGCTTTTTATCCTTATCGTTGTAATGATTACTACAAAAACTATATGAATAAAAACCCCCCAGGGGACTTACATCGAGTAAGTACGTGTTTGGCGAACACGGGGCCCCGAGCTGAGTCTGGCATTACTTCCACTTACTTGTGCCATTCTCCTTCCTTTCTCTTTTCTGACCTTCCTTGGTCACCTCTTGTTCTTTTCGATCCCGACGCTGTTAGGGTTAGGGTATCTTTCATTTTCTTCTTTCCTCTTCTTTTTTTAAATGTTTTTAGTAAAGTGAGATATGTTGGGATTTCAGTTTTGAGTTGTAGTTCAGGAGGGTTTTAGTG
>NNCF01127836.1:831939-860125 GCA_002313205.1 Laupala kohalensis | reverse complement strand
TCAGAGGGGAAAATTGATACAAAAATAGCTTCTTTTATTTTTTGTACGCGTCTTAGAGACAATCATTTTGTTAAACTTTTTTTTCAATTTTTGTTTCAAAAATAGTAAGAAAAATGTTCCCGCTGTAAAGTAACGTTTAGACTTTTCGTGTAATTTAACTTAATATTTAAAATCTAATGATTCAAATGGTAAATTTGAAATTTCTGGGTAAAGAACCTTAATGATTGAATTTCAACTCATATGTTAAAAATTCAAAGAATACTTCCTTTGGTTGCGAAAGCAAACTTTTTAAGTTATTATGTTGATGTTCCATTTTTGCACTAAAAAACTAGTCACAATAAAAAAAGGTAGGCAAAGTTTTGTTATATATTATTACGTAGGTGAGAGGTGGTGTTGCGTGGTAACAACAAAATATTAGTCATCTGGGAGTGACTAATATTTTGTTCGGTGAGCTTACATAAACACAATATGCACAGTTAGTTAAATCTACGAAGTGAACATAGGCACTTGTTCGTTAAATAGAGCAAGTTTTATATTCTTCAAAGATTGGACGATTATTTTCTGTAAAAAGGATTTAGACTCTCTTGGGTATATTTGACAAAACCTCGAGATTACATCCTGTGTAAAATAACTTTTCTCAAACAAATAAGATTGCTTTTTTGAAGTAAGAGTAACAAATGATAATGACACAAACCAGTAACATAGCGAATAGAGTTATCCGCGTTATTAGTGCCTCTACTTTCTCTTAATGTTTCATTAAACTTTAGATTACCACCTACTTACAGTCTGTTTCAATTCAAAGAGTTATTAAAGCAAACACGTTACCCGTTTAATGTCAATATAATCTACAACTTTGTGAGAGCACAAAAAATATATTCCATCAGAGGTTGCAAAACGATTCATTTGTCTAATGAGAAACAAGGAGATTAATCGAAACGCTGTAACCGGTGAAGAGAATTCAGCTGTAAATCTTGCAAGGTTCTCGGGAAGAAAAAGAAAATAGAACAAGATGAACGTGGGTTCTATCCAATCTTCAAATTAATTACTTAAACTGAAGGTCGCCGTCGATGAAAACACACTTTTCCACAAGATTTGTCCTTGAAACATTCTTAATCACGAGTTAAAATCTTCTCATGCGTGCGATGCTGGAAAGCAAATTAACCATTGGTTTTGTTATTTCATCTGTGAGTGACTTTATTTCTTTCGACAATTCGCGCTATTACAACCATGGACTTTATTTCTTTCATCATCTCCGTTTTTTTTATTTGACATACCCCCTCACAAGGGAGTGGAGGGAGCGTATGTAGTGACATAGGGACCAATGGAATATTGACAATGAAAAGGCGCTAGTGACTCCATGTAAATAATTAGTTAAAAAAAACTATATGTCGCTCAAATACTTGAAAATAAGACATTTTTGCCTTCGCTTTGACAGAAGATACTGTCTCTTCTTCCAGACGGTTTCAGAGAAGATTGACGAAGGAGAAGACTGAAACTTCATATCTTCTTATTACATGTATTCTTATATCTACTCTCTGTAAAATTTTATATATATATGGAGTCTTGTTCAATATTTTTGTCTCGATTTCTTACGTTCGTATTCCGGCTGATCCTTGCCTTACGGACCTGTCGTCATTGCAATGCCTCCATCTCTTATCCACTACACACAAATTTCAACTCCGACGTCGTCGTCCCAGACGTTGCAGACTTCTCCTCAACGGCGACATTGACCAGATAGTGTGTGTGTGAGAGAGAGAGAGAGAGAACAGAAATAAAACGAAAACGCTGAGTGCGCCCAAACCTGATTTCTTGCCGGGAGCACTTGCTGCAGCAGCGGTCAGCACGGCAATGCGTTGCCACAGACAGAGAGCCACCTTTCGGCTGGAGGAGAACTACGAAGCACTTGCAATGCCATCTTTCGGTGTTCAAGACGAAGTCTGTTCTTTTGTTTGGTCTACTAGAGGTGACGGGAATCAATAGGCGTGTGTTATTGGATATGTACATTATATCTCGTGCAATTCTGTCTTATAGTCGTCGTCAAGTTAATTATATTTCTTAACATTTTATCTTATATCACGTATTATTGTGCATGTTGTAGTCGGACAATTAAACGAATAGTATGAACTCTACTAAATTTTAATGTAAAGAGTAACATGCATAAGCACTCAATATGTTTTGTATATTCCCAGTTCCACGAATTGAATTACATTAAAATGGTCGGTAAAAACGTTAAGTGTTCAATGATATGAGCATATTGTCACATTCGGAGTCAAATGTTAGCTTGAGAAATAAAATGTCCCGTTTCAAAGATATCAAAGGTAGCTAAAAAGGTTTCTTAGTAAAAAAATCGTTTTTATGCAGAATATTGTACTTGCAGAAAAATATACTTTTCTAAAACATCGAAATTTAAAAAAATAAAGAAATAATTATTTGATTTTTATTTACTTCTTTGATTAGTCTTTATATTGTTATCCCTGTGACCCGCATTCCACATATTTGTAATTAAGGACATGGGCCTTAGTTCTAAGACACATAATGAACATTTTCATTGTCATTGTAGCGGCGGAGTTTAGATTCGGAATGGGTAACTTGAGGGTAGGGATATCGCCTGTTATTTGGATAATGACTGGTCTTCTCGTTCCACTTAAGTGGAGAGATTGTGAACAAAACGATGAAGAATGAGCAGCTTCCTTTTCATGCAAATGCTGAGGAACGACCTTCGTATAGCTCTAGGTAGCTTAAAAATAACATTGGAGGTCATTGCATTATCTCCTCAAAAGCAAACATTAAGCAATGTGAAGTTGGTCTAGTTCAATTGTGATGACCTAGTAAGGCGGAATGGAACGGACCTCTAATAAATAATTGTTTTCGTGCGTAAGGCGAAGATGTTTGGGGCTGTCATCATATTCCTTTTGTCTTCATTCTACAATAATTGTCGTACATAATCTCAGTGTAATCAGGGGAGCAACAGCAGACACATTCGGTCGTAAAAATTGCTACAATATATTTTTAACTGTATTCTTATTATCAATGTTGACGTAGAATAAAATGAAAAAGAAAACATTATTTTGTAACAATTGTTGTTAAAAGTATTGTTATATTTATACATTTTTGTGGTAAGACGAAAATGTTCTTACACCTCTCTAGTGTGGTACGCAATACAGCATATTTTAATGCATCTACTGTCATTGAACCCGATTCATATTAAAGTTACTATTTCTGACTCGTTTGATTCTTGTGCAAAGGAGCAGAACTAATTAGATCTTAATCACTTCCGCATGCTTTTCTCAATTATAGGTCGTTAGTTCAGTACTTTGTCCCGAAGATTTGTTTCTCTTCTTATCTCCCCTTGTTAATATGAGTTAAACGAACGAAGTATCATGTTGATAAATTACTGGTTGACCCTGAGCCTGCTTTTCCATTCTGGAACCTCTATTAGGTTCTTGAATAAGCTGAGGATACGGATGTTTGGACTCGTGACCAACTACATGTGCGTTCCCTTGCTGAGCGGAATGGGTTCATTTTCAATCCGTGCGTTGAAGTCTTCGTGAAAAAGTAGTTCTTTTCGACTTGAGGTTGACTTTCGTATATTCCTTTACTTAACACGCGTTTTTTATGTATATAATTTCCACCTGAATTGATGGGATGGTCCCTAGCTTGCTTCCGGATAGTAAATTAGTTTATTGTTCTCCACGTGACCATACGCAGTTTGTACTTCTTATTCGACAATAAATTTATTATTTATTATTATTATCACATGCTGTACTATGTCACTGATGAGAAACGAATTCACTTTCGAAATCTTTGAAATCGATAACTTTTTATGGAATGGACAAAAACCTGTATTATTTTACAAAAATATTTTTGTAGAAGTCACCGGACATTCTGAAGAGATATTTAAAATTTTGTTCGCCATTTTTCCTACCGCCGCCTTTGCCAACTGCGTCAGGGTATTACTTTCAGGAAGATGTCAGGAATTTTATGAATATCGATTATTGGATAGTTTTATACGTTATAAAAATATTTTATACGTTATGAGACACTGTTTGGTCTAAAATTCTAACAGTAGATTGGAACAGAAGATTCTAAAGGAAATAGTCCAAATTTCTGGACAGCGCACAACATATACTTTTACACCAACCATTTCCAAGCACTCAATGTACTTTTCTTCGGGAAATTGAACACAGTAATCCATTGTAATCTACATACTCTACATAAAATCTTATATCTTTTGGTGAACATTTTATTCGATTTTGAGAAACAAACTAACCCGTGTGATATAAGTTGAAAACTCTCCTTGAATTAATTGCCATTCCACTTTGGAAAAGCATGTTTAAATTAATTTGTGTGACGCTTATTGAACAAGCTCACTTTGCTAGATATAATTGTGTCAAAATCAAACTTGTAGGAATTATCAGATTGTTAATAATGTTTATTGTTTTATAATAATTAAGTTGTTATATGTATTATTATTGTGTAATATTAAAGATTGTCGTTGAACAGTGGAAACAATAAAAACTTCAAAATGCTTGTATAGGAATAAATCACGCGAGAATCAAGAAACTAACATTTATTAACTAACTTCGCTTAGTCTAAAATTAATATAAATGCAAATTTTAATTTCATCTTAACTTTGTGTCACCTGAGAGAAGTTTTAGAATTATAATTCATTAATTTTTTCAAAAATGTATATTTCAAAGAAATAGTACATTATTAAAATGTAAGAACTCGGTCTGATGCAAAAAGTAATAGTCGTAATAATTCACCACTTACTTAGCTATTAATGAAGAATGGCGTGAGAAAAGGGTAATAAAAGTTACTGTTTCGAAATAAGATAATATAGCAAATACTGTCAAATCAAAAATATTCAAAAATTTCGTACTGTTTATTTGCATTTACTATTTTCTTTCAATTATTTGTATCCTTGACTTTAGGCTTTAGCCATTAACATCAGTTTATCTACACATGTGGTTTAGTAGAACACGATTGTACCTAAATTCGACGAAGTAAATAGACACGTCCAAGTTCGTAGCACGGCCAGGCACGGACCCTCGAGAAGTCCTTTGTCCACAATCCAAGACCTCTCGTTCTGGTGAGAGAGGCAAGTGCGCGAAAAGGTATTCGTTTTCGGAAACATGTGAGGGATGAGCGTCGTCCGGTAGTATAGCTGCCCTCCTCTGGCTGGAAGAAGCCCTTTTTTTTCACTTCCATTGGAATGTCTTGAAATGTGAACTTTTGTGAGAGAGATTTGTAAAGGAAGCAGGGTTGTTACACGACACACTGAAATTGACGTAACTAAATGAAAGATAATGAACTAAAAAAACACGAGATATTTACAAAATACACAACAAAAGTTATTGATTAATAATTAAGACAATATGAAGTTTTGTAGTAATAAAGTAGGATTGATGCATGAAGAACTGACAGTGATCAAATAAAACAGGTTATAAATTTCTTTAGAAGAAAATCTGCCAGCAGAATAAAACGTGAAGTGTTAAAAATTCTGAAGTGTGCAGATTACAATACGCAATTTTCAGGCGAGAGGAATTAAGATACGGGGAGAAAAGTTAAATTAGAAGATACGAAATATAACAAATAAATCCTGTAAGGATATTTTTGTACACTGAAGAACCATGTAGTCTATGATCAAATAAATGAAGAAAAAAAAAGATGCTGATGACGGGAGAAGTTCCGATCCGCTATATAGAGTCGAAAAACCCATCAGATCATGGTAGATTGAAAATCCCCGACTAACAGTCGAAATCGTTGAAAATTTGCTATATAGATAATAATAATGACAAAATACCTTAAGTAGAATTTCCAACCGTTCAAGAAATCAACCAATTCAATTGCAACTAACTATCAGTTTTTTCTTATTGGAAAGGAGGCTGAATATGCCTAGTGACTCTTTAATATGTTGAAACAATGCTGAAACACCCACATCTTTAAAATAATTCGCATTCTGCCAACCTAGCTAATATTTTAGAAATGCTTAGTGAACTGTGAATATATAAATGCTATTCATAAAAAGAGAGGCAATTCAGTCAAACATCGTAGAGAAGCAAGAAGAAAAATATATAAATAAGTAATGCAGGTTAAATTACGAGTGATGGTGGGAACTGTTGGCCCAGATTTATTCCGACGAGGTCTTGCGCCTAATGAGCCACGCGATAGCCATTTCCGCTATCCCGTTGCTTACATCATGTAGCTGAAAGAAATATTTTTAACAAAGTAAATGTTTTAATACAAAATAAAAATTGAATTCTGTCAAAATTTATGAAAGTACCATTTTGAATATTCAAGGTCGAATTGTAAATAAATAATACAGAAAACTTAATATCAGATAAAAAATAAAATTGAAAAATTGCGTGATATTGAAATAAATTTCAATGGCCGAACCACATATTCTTAAACAGTCACACTCATGAAGCTTTAACATGGAATTGTCGTTGTGGCGAAAACACCAGCATCCCCAAAAGAAAAAAACTTCGAATACCCTCACCTGACACCAGTTGTTGGAAGGTGGGTGCGGCTTCCCACGTTAGAGGGAGAGAACCTGTGTCGTCCGACTTCAAGGGGAGCTGGCTAGAAAGGGGGTGGAAAATGCCCTAATCTTAAAGAACTAGGGACAAGGAGAAAGAGGAGAAAATACAGCCTCATTATCAGTGTTGACAGGCATAGCTTTATTTACCCAACTCACCTATAATGGGACGAGCGGCGGCGTGGAGCGTCCTGCGACGAGACAGCACTACTCCCGGAACGCATGGCGAGTCTTGTGCAGTTGTGACTTGAGTGACAGGCCGAAAACAGAACGAGAATAGAAGAATTCGGCAGAGACCGTAAAGTCTAGTTTGACCGAGAAGGGTGTTGTAGAGAATTCGGCAGAGACCGTGGAGTCAATTCTGACCGAGGAAGGTTTGGAAGGAGTTCGGTAGAGACCGTTCAGTCAATTCTAAACCGACAGGACGGATTGGAGTCACATATCAAGAGCCAAGAGCAGAGATTTTAAGAGAACGAGCACTGGTGTCTAGCGTATCTATATTGTGCGCCCGCGCACCGTCAGTAGTTCTGTCTCGCCCAGGAATGGGCTTCTGATCCGCGGGACATTTGAGCCAGCTTCACGACAGAATTCCTCTTCTATTCAGCATGGAGCATTTCATCAAAGTTTGCGGAACATCTGCAATGTTACTGAATAATCTTTCTAGGATGATTCGACTGCACGAATTATTTGGTTTGTTAACGTAAAACGCATTGAAGAACATTGTCAAGTTAACTCGTGATTTATCGTGCTTTGCTCTTGATTCGTTGTTATTTACACTTGACCTTTACAGCCTCATGTTTGTCTCATTTGATCGATAGTGTTCGACCAACTTGCACACACCGCTCCTGTCCGCAGACTGTAGATGAAGTACATTAAACAATCAACATTTAAATCCCACTATTAACGACTGTGAAAGATCAAGACGTAGTGGGTGGGTGTATTGATAGCTTCTTTTCAGAGAAAGGGCGGGGTTTTTTTTCTCAGGTCCAAATAAAGTTTTCATCTTAGGTTTGTTCCATCAGTTCCGTTCACCCATTGATCCATTAATCTTTGTAGCTCTCAAACTTCTCATCATTGTAATTCTTAATCAACAAATTGTTGTACGTGAGAATAGTTTACTTCCAGATTTTAAACTCACCACAATCGCGGTAAATGGTAAAACAAATATTATTCAATGTAAATTCAAGGCAAAATTATAGACCCATTCCTTGGTTGTCGGTGATGAGGGCTGATGATTCTCCAGAGTTTAATAGACTGACTTCCATAGTAAATTCTGTATTCGTTCATCGTAATTTTTTTACTGCATGTGGAGAGCTATGAAAATTCCCTGGATAATTTACTGTTTAAATTCTACTACAGTTAACGTCCATTATTCAATCTAAATAAATAAATAAATAGAAACTTACGACCTTTTATGAACTAATAATATATTTTCTGTGAAGAGCTCAGAACAGGTCGTACGTTTTTAATTATTTATTTAATTTACTTTTTACTCTGAGAAAACACAAGTGATTTAAGTACCTCAGAATTGGATGTAAGATCCGAATTCAGAGGAAGGAAGAGATTTCTCCAAACCTTTAAATATGACATACCAACCTTATAGTTCGGACACTTCGAAAGTTTGGGATCACACATCCAAAGATTTGGAAAAGTTCTTTCCTTCTTCTGCATTTGAATCTCACATCCTTACCTGTTCTGAATGTGTAATTTTGAGGTTGAAAATGCGATAAAATAATATCAATGTTAGTGGAGAGAGTTTGGTGTCATGCAATCACGTCGTTCAAGTCTGAAAACGTTCGTGTGAGTAGAGCATTTTTCGTGGGTTGCTTGAGCCCTTTGATTCATTCGTGAGTCCGCTTGTCCTTCGCGAGTGCGCCCGTCCGTTACTCCGCCGCTGTCCAGCGTCGCTCGCTCGTGGCCACTTCACTGAGAACAATGGAACCGGTTTGGTGAAGTGGCGCGCTGCTGCTGCGGCTGCAACGGCGGAGGGTGTCTCCTACTCCGCCCCCTCCACCCTCGCACTGCCACCGCCGCCCACGCGATCGCACACGCCACGCGTTGATTCGTACAAGTAACAAAACTCTTTGACTTACCTTTTTATTCAAATGTCATTATTTCATGTCTTATGGTGAGGTTCGGACCATTTAGCCCGCACTTCCACCTAACCGTGATTGTCACCACCCGGGTCTTTTGAAACAAAGAAGAAAAAAATTAACCATTATCTTGAAATTTGATATTATCTAGTATGTGCTGAATATATTTCTGGAAGGCAACCCACCTCCATTTGATAAAGAAAAGATTTCAGAATCTTCATTAAAAATTGTTTTGTGAGTTTTAGAAAATTCGGAGGTGTCTTCCAAACCCGATACATGTGCCTGAGTAAACTATCGTATAAAATAAAAGAACTTGGATATGTGATGTAAGCAAGGCTTAGTGCGGAAAGAGCTTATTTGCTGGCCAGCAAGTCTGGTGTCAACCCTGGTGAAAAGTGGAATTATTACTCCTGAATGTCCTGACATGTCAGACCTCTTCAGCGCCCGGGAAAATGAGTACTGCGCGTGTCCAGGGGACTCAAGTTGGTCGGAGTGCGAGTTTGGCCACACCTCTTCTTCGTGCACGGGACTAATATCTCTAAGGTCTACCGTATATGAACCTTAAACGGTGTGATCAGATCGTTAAGACTTATCGTTGGACCTGTTGACGGGAAGGTGTTGGTGTGAGCATCCGCCTGGAATCAGTTTTTCATCTGGACGATACCCGGTGTATGAGTTACAACGTTACTGGAATATATACAATGTATGCAGTGTTTGTTTGAATAATCCTATATTAATTAATATCTCTCAAATTATCATCTTTATATGCCACAGTTTTTAGGATACACAATGTATTATATAGCGCGAGTACAATATGATCATATATCTATGGAAAATTTAATTAATAAATTGTTTTTAATTCTTGAACGTAAAATAATTTTAAATGCTGCTAAATTTAATTAATAAATGAATGAATCAGAATAAATCAGGATAAATAACAATTAAATTCTAATTAGCCAAAATTAAACGAACATTGTTTACGAACTACATTACCAGAAATTCATCGAAAACATTTTTCATTTTTCCATAATACAATTTTTGAATCTTTTTCTTGACCCCTAATGCATTGCGCGCCTAAGATTTCCTCTTGCATCGCCGACCAGGCGTTGTTGCTGCAGTGATATGTGGCGGTCGTTAATGAATGGTCATGTTCCATAAGTATATAGCTTGTGCTAAGTTCAACTGGACATTTACTAATCTGAGCAGGATTTGTGACGATGGTATAAATATCAATAGTAGTATTATAATAAATAGTAAGTACAACTGTTCTCATAAATAGTACTCCCATTTGTGGGAAGCGCTTATGTCATACGGTCAGCGTTACTAGAATGGCCGGATGGGTCAAAATGACCCATGACGTTTTTTTACTTTAATTTTTTTTTCTATTCCTTTTCCTCTAAGATTTCATGACTTTTTCTGCTTTCTAGCCTGTCACATAATAATGCATATCGGTTCTCAAAATAGTAATATTTTCATAAAAACGGCCGAATGGGTTATTGAGACCCTCGTGCAGAGTATATTGTGAAACAGGTATATTGAATCTTTACAAGTGATCGGCTTCGACATCATCTTCAAAATAAGAGGTCCCACTTACACGTCAGCTCTTGTTGGATAAAATTATAGGAAAGTTCCGGGAATTTTCCTTTAAAAAATGCTGTTGCTGCTCTGTAGGTTGTGGCGGAACGCGGAGGTCCAATTAAATATTCTCCCAACGAGTGAATGATTCAGTCATCAATACTTAAGGTTTGAAATTAGACGAATCAATCACCCTATCAAAAAAATATTCAAAATCAAATACCAGACGTGAATTAAAACGTAATGATTAGTCTCTAACATCGAAGACGTTACCGTCACTCTATACCAGAGGTTACGATCTCTGTTTACATTTCTCGGGACCCCATTATACAAAACATATCATGCCAAGAAACAGAAACCCAACACTTCTGAGGTTTCTTAGATTTAGTGAGAAATCAATTCGATCTGAACGTTTGCCGAAAGATAAATTTGCTCGTTTCTGAAATCTGCAACGAATCTATGGAAAACTATTCGCTGCTTCAGGCTGGGAGAAAATGTAACTATTGATGAATAATTACATACGAGTAAATTCAGTTGCAAATTCATCCAATTTGTCGCGAGTAAACCCGGAAAATTTGGATTGAAGTTACGAATGGCAGTGGACGTAGGAAGTATATTTACTGTATAACCAGTGGGAGAATAAGTTGCTCTCCTCTTCATGGAACCAATTTTTAACAATGGAATAATCGTGATTGCGGAGATAATCTTTACATCCCTTCAACAAGTAAAACGGCTTGTGGCATATTTATCCCCATACGTGTTGAAATAGCTTCTGTGTTGAAATTAAAGTAAAGATGAACTACTCTCTACCACAGTGTGATGAACTATCCAACAGAAACATTGCACATTGACAACGAAGGGAAGTGAAATAAGTGTCAGGTTCTGGAGTGATTTTTAATTATTTTACTAAGTATGTTAAGAATCATAGAAAAACGTTCACAAGAATATCACAAAAATTTTCATGAATTTAATTTACGGTTTCTCGTTAAAACTGCCAGGAGTCAAAAGACCCTTTCTGGCAGTTCTGGGGATTTTCGAATTCTGGCAGATCTAGTGTTAATCATAATACCGATATACGTAGAACAACAATTTCCCTGGTCTGCACTGAGTGAGAAATGTAATAGCATTTCATTCCCTCTTTAATAATATTAATGTAATAAGTAACTAGCTCGTCTTGTTCTTATTGTCTTCAGTAGCAATTAGTACAAATGTATAGATGTCGCATGTTCTTTGGAGTGATTTAACTCTGAATTTTTAACTCCGAAGTGCTCTACCGTGTTATATTATTACTTAAATTATAGGGAGGTAGGGATTTTATTAAATTGAATTAATGTATTGAAATTAAGTGATTTTTGTTTTTGAAGAGCCATTTTTCATGTGTGATTGCAAAATTTTATTGATGTATTATGATCCATTATGTATTACATTATAATGATATAAAAATCTGGAAAATATATCTCAGTATTGGATGTTGAATTCATTATTGTTTATGCTCTATATTTTTGTTAAAAGTATGCAATACTTTGCATTATTGATACGGATTCAGCTAACATGTGCCTTATCTGTGTTCGCAGCTCGCCCGATGGCCGCTCAGCGACCCCGCCCTCAGCCGCCGCGCCGCGCCCGCCCCGCCCGCACTCTGACGTCATGATGGCCGCTCGCTCGACGCCAAACCTCTTGCCCCCACCCCCAGCGCCCGCGTCTGTCCCCGGAACCCGCCCCGATCCTCATCCCCATCCGCATCACCACCACCATCATCACCATCCACCCTCTATCTACTCCTACCTGCAAACCCAGTCGGGCTTAAACTTCGCCCCTGTGGTACACCATCGCGACGGCTCGTTCGCCGCCGCGGCGCCCGAGGGCGGTGGGACGACGTCGGCGGGAACAGCGTCGCCCCCTCCAGCGCCTCCTGTGCGGGACGCGTCCTCACTCAAAGGGGTGAAGTATGGTCCCGGCCATGAGAAGTTTCCTTCGTGGCCTGTGTCCGCGGCAACAGAGGCTCCGGCCAATGCCAGGCCCAGTCCGGGAGGTGGTTCGCACCGCAGCAAGTCATGGACGGATCACACCAACTATCCGAAGGAGAAGGGTATCACGTACACCAGGCCCTACATGAAAAGGCCGAACCCTGCGTTCACGCAGCAGGTGAGCTCGTGGCGACGAGATTGGTTATATTTTTTATATATACAAAATTCTTGGATATTTCGAGCAAAATGAACGGAGTAATGTTAAGCAATCGAACATATTCATGAAAAAAATAAAATTAGCATACACGTAAAGTAGGCTCAACAGAGAAATGGGACTCAAGGATTATTTCAGGAGAAAAATCTAAACGTATATTTTTATCTACTAGTTGCAAATCTAGACATGTACTTTTGAGTGGAAATCATAGATTGTGAACTGTATTGAAGAAAAGTATATTCAATGAAATATAATATTTAATGAATTATAAATATAAGTTATTTTCCATAAGGCAATGTAATAAGTTTTGTTAGAACTTTGTTAGGTTGTAGTTCTATGAATCATTTTAGATCAAAAATAAATTAACGAGGTTGATTATTGCGGATGAGAGTCGAATTGAGAAAACTACTTTCTTTACCGACTATTCATTTTCTCTTCATTTTGTTTCAGATTTCGCTAAACTAGTTGATAATAAAACTCAAATATTAGATAGGATATTAAGTTAGTCAGATGTTATGTAAGATATGAAATTAAGATATCAATTCTTGGAAATAAAACTCGGAAATCAGTCTCGAATGAATGTATTTTTTTGTCCCTTTCAACCAGTCTGTCACATAAGTGCAATTTGACTTTTTTCTTTCAAATAGAATCATTTTTCTTTGTAATGTCAGTCTCTTCGCTCCACGTATTGACATGTTCATAGCTATTGATATCATATTTTATAGTTAATTTTAGTGTTTCATTATTTGCCTGATTTCCTCTCAAAACCTCATTACTTTTATTGAAAACCATTTGACACATCACAATATTTCGTGCGTATTTTCGTGTTTGACACGTCCCGTACCTTAGTACATTAATGAACTACTTACCAGGACTTGACGGTCGCACAGCGTCTTTTGGAGCCATATCTTATTCTATCACATCGCAATAATGAGTACACTTAAATATACTCTTGTAAGCCATATGAAGTATTTTACTGACCCTTCAAAATACTCGTAGCATTGCAAAGCTACCCGCACTTCGTTCCTTAGCCTCTGACATGTTTCTCACAAAGCAAAGATCTCTTTTCAAAACTTTCGTTTATTACATTTCGAAGCGACCTCTGTTCGTCTGTAGCGCCTGAAGGAGCTGAATCTTTGCCCCCGGTTCATTAGAGTATGTTTCTCACTTCTCAGCGTGAGCTCATTGTTCCACAATGGTAGGAGGTCTCAGAATCCCTCTTCCATTCACTCTCAGAAATTACCATTTCTTGGAAATTAACTCTCGTAGACTCTTCGTGTTGAATGCTTAACCTTGGGAATATTAATCAAAGACTTGTGTGGAAAGGAGACCACAAGCATCTTACAGAATAACTCTATTGTTACTGAGCACTTCTGATTATGGAGTGGAGTTTGAGGTCATACGGAGGATTATTAAGTGCCAAGGGCTGTTCCGTATTTAGTTAAGACTGTGCTTACATGAGAAGACAGTACGGAAGTTCTTTTCAGTGTTATGTTAGAAACTTTATTTAGCAATCATTTGATTTTTTAATTTCTGCTTCATTAGACTCGTTATTTGATTCTTGGTACTATTCTGGAATATTAAGTGAAATACAGAATACGGGTAAATTGAATAATTTCTATGAACAATCTTCATAATGCAAGCAAACCTGTATCTTTTCCTATAGGCATGTTTATCAGATTTTTTGTTTCAAAAACTTTCATTACTTGAAGTCTTTTGATTTTGATTCATGAACCTAAAATTGTTTCATCGATTTTTCATATACATATATTAATATCAATTACGGATTTCAGAAAACAAGCGGTTTTGCTGCATTGTTTGGAATGTGTTTCCTTAGTCTTGCTTTCCTCCGAAACATCTCGTTGCAACTGTAATGCATACGGGCTTTCAATTAAGACAAATATTTGCTAATTTTTCAAACCAAGTGATGATTACAAAGGGTTCATTGTATTATGAGCTGAATTTTTATTTGGCGTTGTATCGTGCAAAAATATTATTTATTTTCCGTCATACGATAACACAAATTTGATAAGTGAGCAGAGATTAGTGCATTTAATAATAATTCAATTAACTAAGAAGAGCTCAACCCGAGCGATGTAAATGGTTGACATTGAAACTAAAGAATGGCACCCATTAGAGATCCGAAACTTGAATGATTGGCGGGTAGAGGTACGTTGGTAGGTACGATTGACGATTTCAACCTGGCGCCATTTGATGAGTGAGAGATATAAAACTGGAATGAGGATCAATGTTGGGGTGAAACAAAATCTTGGAAAAATTTCATTGGAAAAACTCGTAGATATCCGGGAAAATTGCCAATCATGTTAGCAAAAATTAATTTAAAATAAACTTATTGTCCTTCTGTGTAAAATTCGAAGCTGAAATAAATCTTTCTGCGTTCTAGCATTAATATCTGCGTCAAATTGCATAATGATTGCAATGAACTTAAACTAGAAAACTAGGAATAGAAACTTTTATGAACAAATTTAAAAAATCAACGGCTATTATTGTTGCTTAGCAGATCTCATGCGTATTCCTGTGGAATGTGTCAATGGCTTATCCCCATTTTCCCTGGATATATGTTTCCCTGAAATATGTTATAATGATTCATATAGCATTTCCCGTCAAATTCTGCTGAAGTATTGTAAATAAAGAAGTGAAATAACTATTTATAAGATTGTAACTGAGGCCTAACTTTTCACCTAGTCTTGGGGAGGATATACGAAGATACGAGTATATCTGTGAAGTGTTATCGACAGCTACAGGAAAAAATGTTAGTTTCAGACGTGGAGTGATTCGGAGAGCGCGGTCTTATACCGTATTGAAGTGTGCCGTTGTCCTCATGTCCGTGTTTTTCTCCGGCAGCTGAAGACTGTGATGGAGCGCTGCGAGAAGATCCCTCCAGAGACATTCGAAGGGCGTTCGGCGGCGACGGAGACGCTGGACGAAGCCGCTGTTCGCGGAGCGCTCTACTTGCCGCGCGTGGATCGCGAAGGCAAAGCGCTGGGTGACGACGACTACTTGGTGCCGTCGCCGCCGGAGCGCGACCTGGAGGAGGAGCTGAAGGCTGCGGCGGCCGGAAGTGCTGGAGGCAGTGGAGGTGGAGGAGGCGGCGCGCCGCTCACGCAGGCAGACCTGGAGGCGTACGCGCGAGCCTACCAGCCACCACAACCACCTTCGTCCTACGCGCAGTCGGAAGGCTACCACAGCTATGTCTCCAGTTCGGATTCCTCCACCACCACGCCTTTTCTCGATAGGTGAGTTTCCTCAAAATATTACCCCGTACCAGAGTTAGCTTTCCATATTACACGCATTCCTAAATTCTGAAGCAAGACTAGTTTATACTTTTCAATTCTAGACGTATAAAATACGTTTCATTTAGCATTAGTAGAATAAAGTTCATTATTTTCTATGTGATTATACTCTCCCAGTTCATATATGTTGTGGTTCAACTACTTCAGATATACAGTGATTATTGCTCTACTCACAGCGCCTCTATAAAAACAGTGATACCTTAATCAAAATACATATCCTAGGTACGAGTTCCTTATTACTCTAATACAACGTGATAGTCAAACTCAATATGTCCCGCACCAGACCTCGAAGATGCCCGAGGGGTTCAAGACATACCAAGGACATAAAGGTGCCCGGGAAAACAATATGGGTGAGAGAACCCTAGTTCCAAATTCAGAGAACGTCACATCCAAAAGTGGGGATGTCACATCCAAAGGTTTTGAGAAATCCTTTCCTGTCTCTGTATTATGATCTCACATCCAAACCTATCTCTCAGAGTGGATAAGCCAAATTATTGAGTACCATGAAAAACTACTTAAATTTAGATTACAACTAGCTGAACTATGGATCGTTTATGAGTTATGAAAGGGCTTTGAATGTGTTCTTCTTTGTACTATGTTGACATACTAAGAAGAACACATTGAAAGCCCTTTCATAAATAACAGGGGAAAATGGAATTGCTATGCGCGTCTTTCAGTTAGAGATAAAATTCTACGATCGACTTTTCGAATTACCCGTGCCCAATGAGGTACCAAAAAGTGCAGTAGACATATTAGGCTTGCTAAAGAAAACTAATTAAGACGTCAGAAATTGTCCTCCATTCGGGTTCATTTTTCAAGATTCTGTTTAGATTAAGAATGCAGTTTTCGTGCTTGTAGTCACTTGTGTGGCGAAACTCATCCAATACGATTTCGCGCCGATAGATATCTCATTTGTCAACGTGTGCATTCGTTACACCTATAACTCAGGAGTATTTAATCACTCCTTTATCCGGTAGCTGCGTATTAACCTTCGGTTTTCAGCGAGCTGTGTCACCGAACGTAATAAATTAGCCAATGCAAATTAGTTATGTTTCGGCTCTCGTACCGTTCTACCTCTTCTCGTCTCATATTCTTTTTGTCGCTTCACGTTCATCGTCTATCTTCTCGCATCCTTTCTTTTCTCTCTCTTTCCCTCTTCGCGTTAATATTATCTTCTCCTTGCGTTAATTTTTTCTCTTCCCTCCTTGCGTTATTTCTCTCTCTCTCGTTTTCGCTTTAATTCTCTCACTTTTCTTTCTGTGCATTAATTCTCTATTTCTCCCCTCCTCGCCTTAAGTCTCTCTGAATTCCCACTCCTGGGATTAATTCTCTCTTTCTCGCCTACATCACGTCAATACTCTCCCTGCCTCCTTCACTCTCTCTCTCTCTCTAACTATTTCTCTTGTGTATTCATGAGTGAGCAAGCGGTCTTCCTGATGCAAAACGATCCTGATTCAATTTTCCTCTCTGTTGCTCCATTAGCAATATATTTTGTGGGGAAATTAATTGCTGACTTATGTAAATCCAAAGAGTTTTCTGCTGGATCGTGAATGGATTTGCCCCGCGGGCAGTACGAAACAGTCAAGTAATGAACAGTGCGAAGTTCTCCCTTCACTTCCCCAGCCGTCTTCTCTCCCACCCCTTAGCTCTCTATCTTGAGGAAATACCAAGATGGTGACGTCACTGTGGTGGGTCAATGAAACATCTTGGTCGGTGTCGCCTTGGAGGAACGATTTCTTGGAGTTGGGTGACTTCTTGGACGTCCTTTGTTTGTAATGAACTTACGTAATGCAATGTTTTAAGTAAAGAAACAAATTGTTGCGTTGTCTGTCTGTTAACGCTGCGTTTATCTTTCTTTAAATTCATTTTATTGCTTACAAATATTTAGCACTGAAGAACTTGTTTGGGTTTTAATGAACGTGTTAAAATAAAGTTGTTTCTCAGTCTAGAGATTTTATATCTCAAAGTAGTTGTAGCGAGTATAGACTAGCAAATCATAATATTAATTGAGAAAACATCACATCTTGCTAAAAACACTGTTTATACATAATACTCTCCTTTCGTTATCTTATCTTCTTATTCCAAGTTGTATTTTACGTTTGTCTAATTAGGTTGCCACGAAAGCGGCACCTAGTTTGTTAACATATAAATTTTTAATATAAATAGGTATTGTATGTGTATGGGAATGTATGTACATTTGTTTCTCAGCTCGTCCTAAACACAGGGTCTACTTCGACCGAACTTGGTCAAATTGTTTGAAAAATCTAGAAAACATTTAATATATTAAGGCTTTTCCCGTCCCTCTAGTTTTGGCTCTATCTTTTGAAAAGAATGAAAAGAAAAGAGGCTCGTACATCTGAAATGAACCTCACGGTACGTTATCAGGAAATACTACTTCAAAAGATACTCAACTCCGACGCCGTAGCCTCAACGTAACGCAGAGGAACTCTTCTTCCAACTTCTCTTTCATCACACACAAACTCTCTTAAACGTATCCTCAATCGCCGATATGGCATAATGGGCGTGGGCGATCTAAAGTGTGTGCTTGCGTTCAAATAGAAATAGAATCCCAACTGGTACGTTCCTCTTCCTCATTGAGTTATTGAGGTAAAATAACATATTCTGTCACTGACAAGTGGAGGTCGCGGCTTAAGAAAATGACTTTGGGTTTGGTCTTCGTAGGATTGTAGTACCCCCTAAGAGTCATGGATTGTCGAAGTAAGAAAGCACAATAGTCAATCAATTTCAAGAAAAAGCTATAAATACCAATTTATATATTTAACCTTATTTTTAAAAGGCGTTTTTAAAATTTCCTTTGACTTACTGAAGCAAAAACTTCATGTAATGACACTCATGTGGCCAATAGTTTAATAATTCCTTTTCGTCATACACGAAATCTTAAAACAACATGTCAGTTTATTTTTTGAATTTTGAAGTTTCCTGTAGTTTTCTTCAAACTTCAAAGTAATAGTTAAAAATTCTCGTATTGTCTGCAGATAAGCATATTCAAAGTGTTAGAGGTGTTGAAGAAGAAATTAATGAAGAATTTATAGTGATTTCTCAAAGTTGATATAAAAACACGTGGATTACTACAAAAGATTGCTAGAATAACATAAATTGATAGCATCACAATCTTCTGCATCAATCATACGAAACAATGTCGATGGGAGAAGAAATTTCCCCAAATACAATAGATGTGATGACTGAAAAGAAATTCCTGTGAAGAACTCGTTCATGATTAAAAATTATAGCAATACTTTTACCTATAACGTTCTGAAATAATTATTTTTTTTGAAATTATTTATTTTATTAAATATACTTTTACAAAAACAACTTCTCTAAAAGGAGAATAGAACCCCAGCNTATATATATATATATATATATATATATATATATATATATATATATATATATATATATATATATATATATATATATATATATATATATATAAGTGAAACATAAGCATTATATTCACAAAAGAGGACCAACTAGGAAATAGATATAAGTGATCAGAAACTTTGAACTGTTTACCATGGTGAAGGGAAACATGGAGGAAGAGATTAAAATAATAATTCAAAGGTATATATTACAAATTACTGAAGACGTTATAAATATTTCATTTCTGTCTCTGAATTCTTGAGATTCTAATAGGTATGATATCTAAATCAAACATATTCCCTCATCTCTATTAGTACTTTATGTATTTTTCTCTTTTGCTCTTAATTCTTTTTCTCGACGAGCTCTTTATGCTGTTTTACTGGAGTTTCGGCTAATGATCTTAAAATTCTTAAATTTTTACATGCACGTTGTCCTGATGAATTATTCATTCCCAAATTAGTGCCATGGAAACAAATTGAGTTGATTTCCTTGCAAGAGTTGCTACCTTCACAGGATACGTAGTTCGAGATTCTGGTATTCGATAAAATCTCGCATTCGTCGAAGTTTCAGAATTAATTGGTTTTGGTTCACCCCACTCCACAACATTCGTCATTTGAAATATCATTTTGTCGCAGTGCTGTAATTACATTCACAAAGTTATTGAGAGCTTTTTTTTTATTAAGTGGTTTCATTTATCTTAGTTTCTTGTATCATGTACAATGTTTAGTGTCTCAATATTTTCATTTTTATGTTTATCGTAACGCAATCTGAAACATATTACAATGTTAAATAAAAATTGTTAACGTTTGTTGTTTGTGTAATTGTTCTTGACGAAAGCAACCTTAGAGAGGGAATGGAAGAGAGAGAAAATATGATTCCGAGGGTCTTGGTTGTATAGACTACTAGCTGATTACCTGGCGTTGCCCAGAATATTTTTTACTAGTTATACCAATCTTCTTTTACTCTGAAAAAAGATCTATGTATATTGTATGGTCAAAATAATTTTACATAATGGTTTTTAAAAACATGCACAGCACACTAATTTTACAAATTCATAATAATACATTTTTAATGCAAAACTTGATTGTATACACCATTTCGAATTTCTCTTCTCTTCTGCGAACGCAAAACGGATTTATTCAACACCAATATCTGACGTATTTTATGATTTTTTTTCCTGCCGCCCGTTCCATCTACTACCCAAGGGATGATAGGGATATATTATTTCCAATGTGGACTGATTGCGAACTTATTAATCATCTCATCCATCTCAACGGCACTGATAACTATGGTTTGGAATGTAATATAGGATTTTTCCATTATTTTTATTTTCACCCCCTTCCCGAGGAATATCAGAGAAGTCTTATTCACACAATGCTTGTAGTCAGACAGCTAGTCATATGAGTATCAAGAGTGTGGTTGAAATTGCTCCAGGCATTCCGGATGTATAGTGGGATTTATACATACAACTTTATTTTTTCTTAAATCATTTAATTTTCTTAAAATCTGTACTTACTTGGTATTAGGAACCTACTCACCAAATTTCAAATTTGTAGACTTCTTACTTCCTGAGATTGTATGATTAATCAGTCAGTGAGTTGCATTTCGCTTTTATAAATAGAGATAATATTACAAAAATGAATCTACTGAAAATCCACGAAGTCTAAAATATAACTAGAATTGCATATTAAGTGTACAATCCATAAAGTCATTACTGAATAATTAGAAACATGTATACGAGATGCAAAAATTCTTCAAATATTTTGAATACAAATTTCTTGCATTGTGTACTCAATGAGTTATGTGTCCTATTAAGTCCTAGAACTTGCCGAGACAGAATTATTTATAGTATGACATATACAATACTCTCGGGGAATAAAAACATCCTTTCTACCTGCGCATTCATGAATAATTCCTGCAGAAAAAGTAATGCGATTATGAGTAAATATCACAAACATCGCCTAAAAGTATACGCCATTCTTCATCGAGCAACAGGTTTTTCCTGGAAATCGTCTTCAAAAAAGTCAGCACTACTTCTCCCTCACTGTCTTATTTGCCCGTCTATTCGCATCCTTCATTTTAACACCTTCCTGTCTTAACTCACCCGTCATTCACGGTTCAACACACTTCATCTCTCACGCATCAGTTTCCTTCTTAAAACCTATTACCGTCTACGTCAAAATCTTTCAGATAGCTTAAGGTCTCACAAAAAGTCTACATTTGTTTATTTGCTTTAAGTATAAAAGAACTTTCCATCGTAGTCAACGAGGCTCAGTGGGAATGGAGGTGCTTTTTGGAAGGCCAAGGCTCAACTACCGGGGAGTTCATGAGAGTTTTAATCATGTGTATAGTGTGTTCAGTGACTACTACTCCTTGAACAATTCACAGACTCTTGACGCTCGTAAGGGCATGGACTCACTTCTTTGTACAGCTTGACAAATCGATTAATTTTAATTTTATTTTATTTTTAGCCAAATAATTTTATAATTCATTAATAGTCCATCTTCGTCTGTATAGTATTATAATGTGTTTAAAAACCCAATTAAAGCAGACCTTAGTGGATATACAACAATTGGATTCCATTAATCACACAATAATACACTTAAAACACACAGAATAATTTTAAACCTGTTAAAACTATCATGATTTTAATTGATTTAATGGCACGAATTTAATTGGTCGTTTTTGAAACACATAATATCTGAATTTTATAATATCTTAAATTCAGCCAAAATTCATATAAAAATGAGTCCATGAGACGTTAAAGTGTTTTTTTTCCTTCTATCGATTTTTTTCTGACAAGGGTATTGCAAACGAAGTGGATGAAACGTACGATTTAGCATCTAGAGACGACAGATGCATCATTTGCTGATAGTTTGCGTTTACAATTGCGACGTAATGACATGTACTTAATGGTCGATGCGTTCTCGACTGCAAAAGGATTATTTCTTCTACGTTCCTACTCCTTTGTACCTCAAACTGATTTGAGAATAAAGATTACTCACTCTTAAAGAAATGTCCATTATCCGTTTAGGTGTTAGAATTTCCAATGAGATATTGTTGTCATGAAGTGTCGATTTGTACCAAGTGCTTTTGAACCAATGTCATTGCGTGCTCTCAACCCACACCCTCAAGATTCTTGAAGCAACTGCTCATTTATCAGGAATATCGTTAACAACCTCGTTTGAAGAGTTCATGAATTTTGCAGCGAAGGCTGATTCCAACATACAGTCATCCAACCAATGTTTTGTGTTCTTTTTTGTCCATGACCTCATGATGTAGTTATGGAAAAACTTGTTTTTAACAAAGTGTTACTTTCCACGTAAATTTCATTTTTAACATTTATGGTGTCTACATTCTGCATCGGACATATGTCATTCTGTCTGTAAATCACTCCTTTTCGTCTTATCACCGAGGTGTGCAAAAAGGTGTATTAGACTGTGGAAAGACGTACAAAAATGAAATTTAAACAATACAAAGTTTATAAATCAAGGACGGAGAATTGAATGAAGGAACTTAATCTTCTTGTTTTTGTCTTCCATTGTTGCTCTTGTGTGTACTTTTAAGATTATCGCTCTTATTGACGAGTCTCTTTTCGTTTCTTCTGTTTAACAATATCATTATTTATCTTACCAATATGAATTAAAATGATGAACGACGACAAAATATGAACTGGTTACCGTAATTGATATAGTTCACTTTAACACTTCGCTGAAATCTGTTTGACATTTCTGTTTCTTTTGTATTTTTCATAATATTTACACAAAATATCATAAAAAATACTCAAATAATATTTTACAATGAGGAAATTTAATATGTCATTCAAACTTACACTTGTATTCAATTGTATTCACCACATCATTCACTCATCATCATTCACCCTCATGTCATTCATTCATCACCCGCCTCGGGGAGGTGCATTAGGAAGGGCATCCGGCACCTTTGAATTCCCCCGCCATATCAAAAAGGTATCATATCATCCTCATCTCCGACCCCTACAGAGAAGGGAAAAGGAGTTAAGGTTCATATAATGACGCCTTAACGTTAACAGTACAGCATAAGTAATCTCCACTGACCAGAATTCAATGCACTAGCTATACCTAGAGTCCTTACAAAAAGAGAAACGCCAGCGACGGAAATGTAATGTGGAATTTCTCACAATTCCCGAAAATGCTACTCCCAGTTCCTCGCAAGTACTATCGCGTGGCTGTGGATCGCGCAAAGTGCTATCTTATTGAGCGTCGCTGGCACTCATCTGACCTCTCTTCTTCTCGAGTGCATTGGAAGGAAGTCGGAGGCTTGCGAGCACGTGCGTCACAGGGAGTGAACTATGAGAAATTCTCACCCACAGATCTCGGACGTTGCTGGCGGTTTCCTTTTCTTAAGGACTCTAGCTATATCTTGGTCCATTGTCTCCTCTGTGTATCTTTATCCATGTTAACATAACATGTCATCACATTCATTCGTTTTCCATGCAGGCTTCGTCGTGACTGCAGCGAATTGGCATCCGAGGGGCGTCCTGTGCCAGGCCCCCAGGCGCCGCCGTCGGCGTCCGGCGCGGCGTCGACGGGATCGGCGTCGGTGTGGGGTGACGACGGCCCCGAACGAGAGCGTCCAGGGCGCGATAGCGTCGTCACCACGTCTTCAGGCAGCGCGTCTTCGAGTGAGACGCTCAAATGGCATGGATCACTATCTGACGTGAGCGTTGCTTCATCCTCCTGCACGCAGCCTTCTGCCACTGGATCGGGTGAGTTCCGGGCTTTCAGTTATCAGATTTTCAAAGAGAGAAAACAGAATCCTTCAGAGCGACTAGAATAAAACATTCTCCATTTAGTCATGGTGTATTTTTATACCCGTACGTCGCAAAAATTTTCCGAACGTTTTGTTTACGCTTGCTATTAGTTTGGTTAGTGTTTCCCAAACTGTAAACGGATACTTCTGTTTCAAAAGTTCGAGTGTCGTTCACGTAAATCTCGTGATCGAGACGTTAAGTGAGGATCCAGCGCCAAGCAAAGCTATGCTTATGAGAGGATGTGAGCTATTTGATCTAAACGTTGCCTAAGGAAGTCTCAGCATACGGCAACATTAGTAATGATGACCGCTCATAAATCTTCATAATTACTTCCTGTATTTAAATTATTATTACCGTCTGGTGTTACCACAACTATATGGTATTAAGGATGAGGAAATTATAACTGGATATAACTACATTAACTGTCAATATTTTTAGAGACAAGACCAATACATATATTTTCTCGTCTACACTCAAAAAAATAATTTTCTTTTGTCATCTTGTAATTGTTCTAAAATATGTTTTAAAAACGATTTCATTATTTATAATTTAATACATCCTTAAAACAAATGAATTTTTGATCCAATTTTTATTTGATTTTAATGCTAACAATCGATATTCTCACATTTTTATAATTATAGTTTCATGTAATGTAGTGTTTTCGAAATAAAAATAATATATCTTCCAATTTTAATGAATATGTGTAGATTCGTTGGGAGTGAGTTCATGGAATGCATACAGTATCTCGTCAACCCCCTCCTGCTATTTTCAGGCGGTTCCCGGCAACTCATCGCGCATAGCGCGCGCGTGCAGACTCCCCAACGCCATCTATCGGAGAGCGTGTTGTACTTGGGAGGTTGCGGCGGCGGCCAACAGAGCGCACGCGTGCAGCGCAACAACCACCACAATAACAAACTGCGCCTGTTCCCCGTTCACACGTATACTGTGCAACCCTCCGGACAGCAACAGCAACCACAGCAGGCGCAGCTAGCCCAGGTTCAGCAGCAGCAAGTTCAGCAAGCGACCGGCATGGCACCGAGTTCCGAATCACGAAACTCGCAGCAACAGGAGACTGCGCAAGGACAGTCTGCGCAGGCGCAGCAGCAGAACCAAGCGCAGCAACAGGCTGGCAGGTGAGTAGTTGGATAAGTGAAATGGATTCGCGGACTTCAGTTTCTTCGTTAATCCTATCTTGCCTGTCCGGGTAACGAGAGAAAACTAGGAGTTGTCGATCTGTATACTTACCAGTTATTGGGTGAATGAGAATGTATTAAAAGTAAATAGCATTTCCTTGAATAGTCAAATTAACTTTCAGAGGACTTAATAAAAACATATCCAGAATAATTATTTCGATAATGTTAACAAAAATTAAGGTAAGTTAGGTAATCAACCAAACTGGTAGACCAACCGATAGTTTTCTCCTTTGTATTATTTTTAATTAATGTCATTTAAATAAATTACAATCATATTTTGACTAATTTTAAAACATATTGGAGACGGTATGCCGGTAACTGCATCGTTACTGAATACGAATTCTGACATTTCGTTCGAAGGAATATTATGATATGCAAGTCAGATACGCAATGACCTGAACTTTCTATTGTGAAAATTGCAAATAAGAATTCATTTACAAATACTGCAATGGTATTGTGAAATCCTGGAATGAAAATGTTACACAAATGAAATCGTACCATATTTAACAATGATATTCGGATGGATGAATGAGTTGGAGGAAAATAAATTACGAAACACTAACTGCTTATCGAACTTTCGTTTCAAGAGCGTGAAACTGCACACCACACTGGGACCTTGCTGGCGTGTAAAGGGCGTTCATGAACTTCTTTAGGGTTGCTGTCTGCCCAGTAAGGCGTTCTCATTGTTCACATAACCCGTGAGATGGAAATGGGTCTTATGGGCACCTGACATCCACAGCTTGTCCAGAAATTCATTGTCCTCGTTTACGTTTTTCGTCTGACTCGGTACTTCTGTGTCTTTCAAGTACTATATAGACTTCGTATCTGACTTGGTACTCGTACCTTTTTATTCAGGTAGAGCGTGAAACTGTAATCCACGGATAATTCAAGTTGAGTGTCCGACTCGGTAGGTGAATAAATATATTATATGAATGTGATCATGTTTTGATTTCAGTGACACATTATTACGAGTTAAAATTTCCGAATTATATTAATTATTTCATTATGTTTGTACTTTGTCACAGTACATAGTCTTGCGTTTCGAAAGTGCGTAATATTGCATATACGACTATTATTTTTATTATAGGATGACATCGTCATGATAAATTTTAGAAATTAATGTATTGGTATTCCTAGATTTAAAAAAAAATTGCTTCTGAAACGAAAAGAAAACTTGCCTAACTTAAGTTTCGCTTGTATTCCCAGTTTCAGGTACTTACAATAAACTAGAACCACACCCACATTTGTGCGTGTGACCTATTATTTATTGATCAGAACTGGATAACAATGTCGGGGCTGTAATATCTGAACGTTGAACCAATAACTCCGTCTGACATAAAAAGGTGGGATTTTTTATTCTTTATGGATTGAATTCCATAAGACCTATACATTATTCTAGCATGATCATAACTTTCAACGTGTTCTACAGTAGTGATGAGCCAATGCCAAAATATTTGATTTCCGATTTTGATCTCAATTCCAAACTTGATTCCGATCCTGGATTCAAGTTTATGTATTTTATCTCAAAGCTTATGTATTTTATGAACTTATCATTCAAAGAATATGTGCATTATCTTATAAACAGCACATTTATACACTGCCAGTAACATTTTGCTTGTTGTAGTAATTATGTAAAACTGTAAATATTAATAAATATTTTCCCCGTCGTGGCCACGGTGTCAGCGTGATTGCTCGTCAGCGTGATTGCAACGGGACAAGATAAATTTTGTAGCTTTTCATTTCCATGTCTCAGTTAAATAGCTGGGATGTATGAAAAGTCGTTTAATTCATTGTTTGCGTATGACTGACACACATTATTTTCACTTATTGAGCACAAATCCAAAATTGAAATTGGAAGTATTTGCTTCATTTTCCCTAATTCTGTTGTGACCGCCGCTCGTTTATCGGATCGTATTCATGCTAGTTACTTATTTGTGTTCAGCGACAGTAAAGTACTAATTGGCCTAACAGTACCAGGAACAATATCTTTAGACACAAGCACCTATCGCACGAAAATAAATTATGCAACAAAGTGTAATGTCAGATAAGATTTATTATTTTTATAATCTTGAACTTCGAATAGAAACGAGAGAGANTTTAGACACAAGCAGCGATTAATTTAATAATTGCTCCTATCGCACGAAAATAAATTATGCAACAAAGTGTAATGTCAGATAAGATTTATTATTTTTATATTCTTGAACTTCGAATAGAAACGAGAGAGAATATCGAGAATCAGGATATTTCCATAGTGTGGTATAGAGAATTATCGAAGTACTCCCATTCCTATTCTCAAGTACACATTTAAGAGAAGTTCCATGCAAGAGAAGTTCGGAAGCCTTAACATTCGAACATTCACGAACATAACTGTAACTACGAAATTCCTTTTACGTCACTAAGTTCGTCACATTCACTTTAGGGGTGGAGTGAAGCATTCAAGAACTTCTTCGATACGCTTCCTGGGGATAGTTAGAAATAGTGCCGACACTCACCCGAATGTCAGTTATGTTACACGAGTTTTAGAGTCAACACATAGTTCAAACTCGCCGTTACAATTGTGGGAAGCTCATCGTGCTTTGTAACGGAAACATGATTTTCTGCGGATGATTAAGGTATTTCCTTAAGGTTTTTTTATGTACCATTGTATATATTTTCGATATAGTTTTATTTTCAAAAGACATTTTCAATGTTTTATTACGTTTACATTATATTTTGTAGAATTTTTCCTACGTTCGTAACCTCCATTTGATTAAATTTCATTCTGAAACTTTTTCAAATGTGAGATAACATGGTTTTAATATATTTTTCGTGCATTGGATATTGAACTATTTGTTCTGTTATAATAAATAATTGTTCTGCAGTTATGTATAAATGACTCGTGGAAATTTTTGTTTTGGTAATATTTACAAAGAGTCTGGTATTAGTATATAGAGAGTAGGAAGGAATAATAGTCATTGGTTGGGTGGAAATAACGCGATCGTGCAACCTGTATCACAATGAAGAACGTCGGTCCTCTTTAACATTTGAAGTTAACGTGTTCGCCAATATAATGCGCCAGAATATTTTTCGTAAATACATCATTCTATTATTTTAATTCGAGATTTTATATATATATA
>NNCF01127836.1:765816-831914 GCA_002313205.1 Laupala kohalensis | reverse complement strand
AAATTCGAGATGTGTAATAAGACTGGTTATATGCGTTGCAGAAGCTTACCTTCCTCGCCAACCCAACCTACCCTGTCCGTGGCGGAACGCATCTCGGAGTTGGAGCCTCAGCAACAACAACAACAACAACAACAACCCGCAGCAACTCTGCAACAACACCAGCTCCAGCAACAGACTCGCTACACGTACTACGACCCCGACAAGCGCCATCGCGTGTCCGATCCGACCCTCAAAGCGATCCAGAAGAAAGCCCTGCTCTCTTTCTACGAACGCCACCACCAGGGGCCTCCCATGGTGACGGGGGTTCCAGGGGGCTCTGGCCGTGCTCACCAGACGGCATGGAGATCGGAGCCCCACCTGGCGCAACCCTCCGCTTCAGGATCATGCCCTCCGCAGTCGCCTCCGCCTCCTCAGCCACCCCCTCGGCCGAGGAATGGCGGACAGTCTTCGCGCAGGGCATCTTCCGCTTCTGATTATGCTGGAGGAATATGGAGAGAGGTAAGTTAAGTCGATATGGCTCAATAGGCAACACCACGGCATAGCAGTCGCTACCAGTGGTGGTCCAATATGATATTTTAGTGGACATAATTTGCATTTTGAAAAACTTATATTCAAAGAAATTCCAAAATTATAAAAGCATTTGTAATTTTGAATTATTACTTCATTTATATTTAATTGGTAAATTTATAATACTGTACAATCTTGTGTATTATGTTTAACTCGGACCAGAAGTCAGGATAGTAAAAGATCTGGACACGGAGAAATGAGAAATAAAACTATTCACAAACACATACAACTGTATATTTAAATAAGTAAAAATTAATTGAATTTTAGTTGATGTCACAAACACAATTTAACACTTTTCTAATGTTATAGAGAAAATTAAAATAATAAAAAATAATTATTTATTAAGATCATTTTGGTATTAATCTGGATGAATGAGGAACAATATATGAGGTGGACTGTAAAGATTTTTTTTTTTTTTTTGTGGGACTTTAGGGCTCATTGTAAAGAAATAGGAGTTTCAAGATTATGAATGTACATCAATCATTAATTACCTTTAAATATTCAAATGGGTGATAGCAGCATTAAAAACTTTGAATTAATGGTTCATGAGGTCTCTTACTTGCTATGGCTCCCAAAGAAATCTCTCCCTCCACTCTACCATGGCCCAATTTTAAGTCTATACTCTTCTTATTTTATAGATGGTATTAGTGATTGCTTGTTGATGTAATTTAAAATGCAATTAACTTGCGTAATCTCACCACCTAAATGTTTATTATTAAAGTTAACTTTCAACCGCATAGCAGTAATCTTCCTAAGTACTAGGAAAAGTGGCAAATGCATCTTCTTGTTTTGTTTAATCAGTTGCAACTGATTCTGTCAAGAAAAAGTGAGTTTCAGTGTGCAGTTGTCATCTGATGGAACCTTTGTCCATTCCCATGTTGCTTGATTTCATGTTAGTAGCTAGTAAGCCTCTTGGTATAAAATTGCCATTTGGTTTCTGATACTGTTTGGTAATGACTTAAAAGGTGAGGAAATAAAAGGACTGATGTCATCAGAGACCAAGAAATTAACAGACTTATCTTACTTATAAACATGGGCTTCCACAGCCAGGGCAGTATAAACTTGTTTGTCTCGGACAAACCGCGTCTCGGTAGACAGAACTACCAATGTTTCGGCCATCTTGCTGTGATGTTTTTCAGGACAGTGTCAGAATCGTATAGACCTAAGTTGCTGTCATACTCTGCCATGTTATCTTACTTACTTACATAGAGATGAAAATTCCATTGTGAAATTTTAATGATAAATTACTAGCAACCATGATAACTGCATTACAAGAGAATTATTAGCATTTTTTTTTCTGTGTGTCATTGCATGTCTTTTACATGTATTAATACTTGCATTGCCTTCAGTCTAACTTGTCACATTGAATAGTTTGAGGTTTCTTCTTACATTAACTATTGTGAGGTTTGTTCAGTAGGTTATAAGTGAAAAATGTTTTTTTAATTATTGTCACTGATCCTTTAGAGAAAATTGTTGTTTCTTTAAGAGAGATTCTGTCTATTGAAAGTGTACTACAGTTAGCTATTTCAGTGTCATTCTAGTGGTCAAGCCAATTTCTAAATTTTAAATTATTGATATTCTGGTTAAGAGAGGCACGCTCACAAAATTGCATTAAAATTAAATTGGCATCTGAAAATAAAGTTGGAGAGTGTGAGATGTTCCCTGACTCAGTCAATTTGTATGAATTTAATAGTGTGTAGTGATTTTGTCTTCTCAACACTTCACCTTATCTCATTGTTCTGTGCCTTCCGAACAAGTCACCTGTAATTCCACTACATGTATTGTTCATGTATATTACTTCCAATAATATTTTGTATCCAACTAATATTATCTTTCCTAAACTCTGACCCAATTGTACTGTTATTTCTACATGTTCATAAAAATAATCAGAGAAACAAAGCTTTGTGTTAGCTGGTTGTATATTGGGATATTGTTTGGCAACAAACCAAGGATACTGAACTAATTCCTGATTCCATAATAAGCATCAAGTTTTATGATTTCCAAAATATTTATATAACTCGAACAGTATTTTAGAAAAGTTTTTTTGGTTTGTCGCTTGTAAATCTATGGTAAACAATTAACGCATTTTTAACATTCAAAATGCAATTACAGAATTTTGTATGGGAACTAAATTTTTCCTAGTTTTATCTTTTATCACTGAATATATGTAAGCACTATTTAAGTGCAACATTTATTTGATAATGAAAATAATGGTTAAATAGAATGTAAGTAGTGAGCTTTAGAGATCAAACCATGAAACAAGTCCCACTTCAGAAATAAAAAAATTAAATAGCATGATCTGCCAACATTCAACAATTTCTTATTTTATTGATTACAAATTGGCCAAGCTTTACATGAAATGCATACCTGGGAAAGAGATTCAGTTATTGACAAATATATGGAATGAAAATTCTCCTTCATTGTGCTTCGATATTCACAGAATCAAAATTTTATTTTCTTGATTTTAAAACATTTGCCTCAATTTTCTTCAATGTGGATACATCAACAATGAGTATCATCCCATGTGAATTAATTTGGTGTCCTTTTTTTTTTCTTTTTTTCAGACAGTAGCAAATAGGGAACAAGTTCCATCTGATACAAACATGAGAGAAACTGCAAGGCATCAACATAGGTATGTAATGCTTATTTTCCATTTCTTATTTTAAAATAATTTTAATAAACAGAATACTTTTTCGTGTATTATGTTTATCACATTGTTTTTTCATACTGTTGATCATATTGAATTCTTAAATTTTGTTCTAGCATTATTTTCTAGTTTTCATATTATTTATTTCTTCTATCCACATTTGAATAAAAATTAATTTACTCAAAATACAGATTTTTTAGTTTATTTTTGTTTTGTAGATTTTCCCAAGTATTCTGCTGAATTTTGAATTACTTTTTTCCAGTTCAAGCTGTGGATCATTGTCAACTGACTTATTAGGACCTGTGATCATGGGGCCATCCATTTCAGTGGATGACTGGGTTCCCGAAAGACCTCCTAAGAAACCTCATTTGAGAACAGCTTTCCCCCCTCCTCTCCCTGACCGCATGGCAAGTCCTGATCTTCCTCCTCCATCACCCCCACCAGTCGTGGAAGATGAGGTATTTGCAACTGATGAACCTCTTCCACCACCCCCTCCAGAATTGCATCCTTCAGACTGGAATTACTTTGCGGAACATCCCGAGAAAACTAGAAAGCAGTCCATTGAGAGTTCTTCAGATGTGCCAAGATACCCCGATAAAGAGGGTTCCCAATCCGAATATACAAATCTTCCTCCAAGAGTGCCAGAAACACCTCCAAAATCTCATGACTGTAGTCAAAGACATGAAAGGAATCATGAAGGATTTGTGCCCTCACATAGACACCAAGATTCATCTAGACTGTCAGAAAATCCTCCATCACCCCAGAGAACACAAAGTTCTTCATACCACAAACACAGCGATAGTGGGATAGTTCCTCCAAGTCTTTGTGAAGCTAACCACTGTTGCAATGGGCCAAATGAATTTGATCCTAGTAATGGTCCCATGCATTGGAAGCAAGATTCAGTTTCAAAGTGTCTCAAATATCCAGAAATTGGCTCTGATCAAATGAATAATGACTGTTGTTCTGCATCTTCTAAGCATTTAGAAAGAAGCTCAGATATGAATTCCTTTGTACAAAAATATTCTCAGAATTCTTTAAAATGTAATGAAAACAATCATCATTTGCAACGGCATTCTGATACAGATTTCTCCAATCATAGATACTTAGAAAATGGTTCTACTGCACATCCTAGAATTCTTGAAACCGGTCACGCAGTGCATAGGCACCTTGAAACAGGAGCAACTTTACAGAGACATAGTGAATCTCTTCATAGACAGTCTGAAAACAACCATAACAATAATCACAGACATTCTGATTCCAACCTCTCTCAGAGACACATGGAAACTACATTCACTGTGCAGAGGCCTGTTTCTTCTCGGATAGTTGAAAGTGAAGTGTCATCGAGACAAGAAGACAGTTACCTTCAAGGAAATACTAACTTTGTTCAGAGACATTCTGAAAAAAATGTGCCACAGAAGTTTTCAGAGAGCTTCTCATCAGCTAGAAGCTATCAGCAAGAGAACTTCAATAAGTCATACAAACATGATGAAAACATGTCTCACTCACTTTCACACAGCATCAATCATCGCCATTCTGAAATTAAGAAGTATGATAGCAATTGTCACTCTCAGAAATGTTGTGAAAATGAGTCTCCTCATCGAAATCAACTCTGCAACATGTATCAGAAAAACTATGAAAATGGAAAGTCTTCCCACAACTCACATGGACCGCCATCTCCTAAAAAGGAAACTTTACAAAAATGTAGGGAAAATGGATTGAGTAACCAAGGTCATATAGAGAACACCAGACAGTTTGAAAGGTATTTTGAAAATGGAGGAGCACCTCCTTCAAACAGATACACAGAAGGTGGTGGAACTTTGAACCGCAGATATCTAGAAAGTAATAGATCTCTAGATGGAGGTAGTGCCATGTATAGATATCATGAAAATACTCTTGGTCACAGAAATAGTAGTATGTACCATAGACCTTCAGGAATGAGATCTACTGAGAATCTTCACCAAAAATGTTTGGAAACTTCAAAATCAATGGATGGCTGGACTTCGCAAAAATTCTCCACCCAGAAACTTGTTGTGAATGGGAAACTAGCCACTCCTTTGCCTGATAGACCTATGCAAAATGGAGGATTCACCGATTCGATGCGTATGAGTGATTTGGACAGAACTAACAAAAGAAATAGTACCAGTAATATGTCTATGCCTGCAAGAGCTCGGTTACAAAGACTACCCCTGGCGGTTTCAAATGGAGAACTCCCACCAAAACCACAAGTGGTCTCACCATTATCACCCAGTCACTCTCAGTCATTACCATCACCTACAGGTCCTAGATCACCGCCTCACTCCCAGATGTCTTCGAGATCTGGACAAGGGCATTCTCCAACTGAACACCGACATATGGTCATGCCCACAACTCAGTCACCTCCGCGGGAGAAGATGGTTTCGTGCAGTGGACCTCGGTCGCCGCCGCATTCCGTTGTTGGTCCAATGATGTCACACATCATTACCTCTTCCAGCCATATCGAATCCAGGAATCAACGACTTCATGAGTCCAACGCGTCGACGGGCCACAGCGAACAGTAAGTGAATTACTCCATTTTCTCTCTTCCTCCCAAAAACATACGCAAATATTATACTATAGAAGTACTGCAATTCGAAATCGGAAATGGTCAGACAAATCGAATAATTGGAGTACACCGTAGTTAACACAAATTACGATGTATGTTATGTTTGGTATGGTTGAAACGAAAGTGCTATACCAAATGAAATTTGGAAGTGTGTGAGTTTTCATAACAGAGTAATTAGTATAGAATAGCCAAATCTCCCCATCACTTAGCGGCGGTCTGCGGTTTTAAATTCTATTATAATTTTAATGCAAAATGGTGAGACTGCACTGACTAATTTAGAAAGATAGAATCTTTATGATGAAAAAAATGTTGCTTTTGACAGTTTGTATGTTTCTCATTCTTTTCTAAATCGCACACATTACAATTATGATAGGACTTTGTTTGTTAAGGAACACAGATTTCACGACCAAAGTAGTGCGGGAGCGTCACTCCCACATACTCCCTTTCCACTACACCCTGGAATGAAATCAAGTTTATGCGACACTGGCGTAACATCGCGTTCTCGGGAAAGTTCACGTCCTTTCGCCATCTCATTGAATTAAATGAAAAAATGTTATTGAGTGTTTGTATGTTTCTTTTGTTTTTTTATGACCTGTTATAATGGTTATTTCTTATGTGTGCATATGTTTTTTAATATTGTTTTTTAATCATGTTTCGAGTTCTAAGATACGGATTAAATGGGTTCACTTTGTCACGCTTATGTTGTGTTGACAAAAAAAACGATTTGATTCATACGTTGTATGTTAGGAAACTAACAGCTTTGACATGTACGAAATAATGTAATATATCAACAACTATTTCATATTTGTAAAAGCATACCAGAATAAGTAGAACACAGACTTGAGCTTGCGTAGCTGTGTGGTATAACTTACAAAGTGAAGCTCAGTAAATAAAAAATCTATTAGGAATTATGACAGTTTTTCAGTTGATCATTTTATTAGGATGTTGGATTGTGTTCAATAAATCATGTCAATTTGTGCGTATAAGGTCCGAAACAATTTATTAGAAGGTACTAAACAGTTCGCTCCCTCTGCCTTACAAATAAATCTACAGAAATACTCTGATGACAGATCTTGCCTCGTTATTAGATTGAAAATTAATAAGTCTTTCGTGGTAGATTTAGTCATGCAACTCAAGGTTGTATCTCAAGGCGATCACGATTTGATGCCGAAATGAATTCTTTGAAGACTTCTTTAGGATCGCACATCTTCACGACTTCTTTCTAAAGCCGTGGATGACAAGTGAGAAAAACATTGAAATACAGGTCATTAAACTTTTCATCTCGAGGTCAGAAAAAACGTGTTACGAGTTCGCGATACATTTTTTGATGTTTTTATTCTTTGTAAATGCATTGCGAGACGCCCACTTCGCTTTCCAAACATCATCAAATGAATATTTGTGGCTGCTATTAAATTTGTTCCTCAGCTGTTTCTGGGGTAAATATAATCCTTATCGCGAGCCTAGAGGTCGGCCTGGGTGTTGCAACCTCTCGTTGAACAGCTTGCCCTGTTCTGCGTCTACTCAAATGACTCACCCACCGCCACTCCGACTCGATTTGCACAAACGAAGCCGCCGACGTCTTGACGTAACTCGCTTCAGCTTCAAGGTTGCTCCGCTGCGCGCCGCTGCAAGACGTGCATTTAGCGACTTCCCTCAGTCAGATGTTTTGAATTAATAGCGAACATAATTGCGATAATTTGACTCACGAGTACTGTTGTTACTTTAGTTTTTGTTTCACCACAGTTGAAACTGAATGCAGAAATATGAATACGTATGAATTCAAATGTTATGGTATGTTATGTATAATCCTCCACTGCATTTGGACCCAGTGATAGGTTGTTCCCTTGCGGGCTTGGGGAAAGTAAATTATGTTATTATCCTCCAAGTGATCCTACACAATTGGTAAATGATTTTTTGACAATTAATTATTTATTTATTTAGAACAAGTACCGAACTGAAAAAATGACATTTTAACTCCGTACTTCAATGATTTGTGCAGATATATTGTGATTCGTGTGCCTCATTTTCCTTAGATTCACAGGTATTTTACTTTCATCCGAAAAGATTGGCTTCTCCAGAAGATTGCATGATCCTTTCTTGACTTTTTTCTTTTTTTTGTTACAAGAACATTTTTTCTGGACATCAAATTTGGCGTAATATGTCCGCGGCCTATCCAGGAATTAAAATATTGAAATGTCCCATAACGAGTAGCATACCTTCCTTTCTCGGCAACCTTCTTGAAGTTGAAAAATTACCTCGTGAAATGTACGCAGCTGAAATGTAGGTTTACTGGTGATTGGGTTATATATGAACTTGAAATCTTACAAAATTGACAGGCCACCATTTCAAGTGACGGAAGAATTTGCGCAACGGAGGAAAAATTAAATCCATGGAATATCTGTGATGTCAGCATATGCAGACGGTGGAAATCGCTCATGGAATTTTCTATTGTAAAACTTATACGAAACTTGAGTTGTTGTTTTTGAGTCGACTAAATGTGGTTAAATATATTGTTCATGACGTACAATTTTTATGTATAAAATTTATATGTTAAAAATGACATGATTATTACTCTTTGTTTCGTTTTAAAACCTCTTGCGGCGTTGCGTTGAGTGTTTTAATGTCGTTTCTTCGTTTTCTTCTTTGTTACACAACCAATTAACTTAATTTTGTTTTTTGAATTCAGAGTCACAAAAAGTTCGGTGGGATATACACAATTTTGATAAACATAAAGACGAAAAATTGAACTGAAGCATATTCAGTTGTCAACTAATTCGATAATATTTCAATTTCTGGAACCAAGTAAAAAATTGTGTTGTCGTGTAAAACAGATTTCAAGTAACGCTTGCACTCTTTAAAGAACGCCAATTTTTTTATATTTCTCCTGATAATTACTTAATAAACCTCCATCTCTGAATGGATAATGACTTCACGATCAGTTTAAAAATAGGATCTACTTTTAGATCACGCGTTTATTAGACATTTCCTTTTTTTTCATATATAGTTCTTGTGAAATGAGACGAAATTGGTTGCATATAAATACACTCATGTAACAAATGATGACATCTGTCTATTTCTGGTGAGAGATTTGTGTATTTCTGGCATAAAATAAATACGAAAAAGAAAAGTCGGTTGACTCAATACCCAATATCGCGAATTATGTTAATTAATGATTCAAGTGATCCCCACTCTCAAAGGTTGTCTTAAATAATTAGTTTATTTCCCCCTAAGTGGTCACACATAGTTTATAACTGGTCTTTTTCATGACAATCAATTGTTCATCTCTCTATCTTATTTTCGGTTCATAGATCTCTTTTTTTACTTACTGCGGCATGGCGATGTATAAAAAGAGAGTATTGGTTTTTATCTTTAAATCAAACTTCGGTTGTTTGAACCCGATTAAGAATAACTTTATTAAAATTCACGAAACACATAGAATATATGAGGGGGAAAAAATCAAAAAATAGTCTTCAAATTGCAAATAATTGGCTTGAATAAGAATAACATGAAAATAAATGATGTGGTGCAACTATACAAAGGGGCAGTGTTGCGTATAGTAACTTATTGCACGTGTGTGGCATGGAAAGTCGAAATTAATACACAATGAAAATAAAGTAAGTGGTGCGCAGAGACTGTTTAGTGCCGTGGAATGGATGTTACCGGAGCAACAAAAACAACACAAGTAATCATGGGTGTGTCACCGGTAGACTTAGAGATAGACGAAATGACGATGCGGTGTTATGTGTGTATAAGGGCTCTAATGACCTCGATGTTGACGAGTCCTAAAGCCCCACAAAAAAAAGGTATGTGCGGAGCGGAGAAGTGGTAGAAATTGACGGAGAACGAATATCGAATAAATGAACAGAATGGAAAAGGATGATAAGCAGAAAGCTAATTATGTGTTGGCAAATTAGGTGGGAAAAGGCACAAGAGGGGCGTGACCTACATAGATTTATAAAGAAGGTTACTTGTTCGAATAAGAATAGGAAATGGTTTAAGCCTGGTAGACCAACTTTAGAAATTCTGACTGGACATGGGACAATGAACGCGTTTCTCCGCAAGAGGGGAATTGTGAATTCTCATAGATGTATATGCGGAGACGCTATTGGTAATGTGGAGTATTGTTTGATTGCATGATAAATGGAGAGGAGCGAGGGAGATGGTTAATAAAATTAAAACAAAAGAGAATATTGATCTTGATCTTGACCAATATTAAATAACAAAGATATATTCGAGAATTTGTCAACAATAAAAAAAGGATTCTTTCTTTTACAACGCCAACGTTTCGGCAATTTATTTTACCTTCATCAGGGCTACAACACCTACAACAGGAAGGTTGTAGAAATGTAGTGTGTTCAGAGGTTATGGCTGGAGGTTATTGATGATGTGGTTCCATAGCTTACAGGTATGTGCTTTTGTATAATAAGATTTTTTGTGTATGTGTTTGTAACAGTTTTCATAGTTACATAGGGAGTAATCATCGATATATTATTTGTGTTAATAAGATGTTTCAAAGTGTACTATAAATAATGTAAATTGTGTATGTTCATTGTAGCCCTGATGAAGGTAAAATAAATTGCCGAAACGTTGGCGTTGTAAAAGAAAGAATCCTTTTTCTTTAATTGTTGACCAATCCTCGAAGATATCTTTCTGTTACAAAAGAGAATTTTTAACCTCAAGAACTGGAGATATGTGGAGAATAAAGTTGTATTTAGAGATTTCGAGGAATAATGTGACCGAATTGATGTTGATCAGAAACGCAGCACGCGAGGTTACATAAAGATTACGCTCGACAAGGCAGTGAATGAGCGCAGCAAAAATATCAGATGGCGACGGTAAAAGGCATTGAAGTAAAGACAACGGAAAATAATGATTTAATTTTTAAATCCTGGTAATAACTATAAGCTCAGTTACAGGGTTTTGAGACAATAAGAAAATAGACCCTGATAAATTTTTAAAATATTTTTGGTGTATGAGTGTGTGTGTGTGTGCAAATAAATAAATTATTATTACCGTATTAGTGGTTGCACAGCTGTTTCCTGTAGTAAAGCTACGTGTGACATAACGTTACGGGAGAAAGTGCGAAGAAGAAACCAGAGCCCAATCTGCATGTTTCTTTGCCTTTTCAGTTGGGAATCTTCTTTGTTGGGTGGAGTGTGTGTTTTTTGTATCCGAAAAAAACCCGATGGTAGTCAGCTGAGTTTGCTTCCTCAATAACAATCCTGTGACCTTAGCGTGGTGCCAGTGTCGGATTGGATTTTATTTCCCTGGCTACTACCTCGAAAGTGGTTACGTACTTAGTTTTTAGTAGGGATGTAGTATATCGGCTGTAAACATCAAGCATAAAACACTAGAGATTTCGACATCGTCTTCGCCTCAAAGAGCGTTAAGTTCGGTAATCAGGTTTTCTGGCACTAAATAACTGGAGGGAATGTTGGTTACGCTCTCTACCTTTGGGTTTTGCTGATATATAAGACTATTTTTGCTGGCAAAAGCAAATGTATATGATCTTGTGTTAGTGTTTTTATCTCATCATAGTGTTTTAACATATGCGTTTACGACTTAAATGTAATATCTGCGCGGACAAAATTTACGTACGTTTTTCTTGCAGCGACTGTGTATTGTCAGCGTGCGTCTATAGGATTTTTTCGTATAAAATTTTAAAATAAATTTAACCGGAGGTCGATCGCTTATATATTCACTAAAATCGCCATTTTTTTTAAATTGAGTCGAACTCAATCCTACCGTTTTTGATAAATATTCACTTGTCACAGTTAGTCCCTAAACCAATTGTTAACGAAAATCAGAGAGTTTAAAACTCCCAAAAGAACTTTAATTCCGATTTTCATTTTTTTTTCTTTGAGGTTGTTTTACTTTTTAGAAAAAATAAGACATTTAATGCCATTTCTGTACTAAGATGTCACGATACTGGGTGAAACATAGTTTTTAAATGCAATTATACGGTAAAATATCTTCAGTTGAAAAATATAGGAAGCGTAAGTTCGTAGTTTGATTGACTTAAAAAGATATCAGTTTTGAACTTGAGGCTATTTCCTCCAATCTTTATGAGAATCAGAGGTATCTGTCAATATTTTAGGAAATTTTTGTGAATACGAGTTTTTGTATTTAATTATTTATTTCTATAAAAAATGAAATTATATAGTTTAATAAACACGATGTTCATTTCGTTGAGTGGTGCCGGGAGGTAAGGTTCTTTATCAAGATATTAAAACGTACCATCCTTTTTGATATCGAACTACGACATAGACGAAAACTGCGGAGTGGCTCGAAAGACGGGAACAGTTTTGACACTGACAAGGGAGTTAATTGAAGGATGGCAAATCAGGTGAAATAGGAGTATAAAAGGATGATCGATTTATTCCCCAGTACCCCACAGTAACCCTCCTCATGAACATTATCCATTCGTAAAAAGTGGAGAATGCGATCTGAAAATAGATACTGAGGGAATTGTGTACAGGCAGACCCGGCTGGGATTTTATCAGGATTCAATTTAAATTTCCTCCTTCTGACTTCCCCTCCCTACTTCTACATCTTTTGTTTATTCCCAAAAAGAAAAAAAATATTTTGATTGTCAATTATAATTGTCAAAATTTCAACTTATGTGCCAACAATCAATATTAAATATAATATTACAAAAACTAAGAGGTCCTTTAAATTACCCCCCCCCCCCAACACACACACCTGAATATGACACTTTCTTGGCACTTGACTTTATAATATGAAAAGAAAAGTTTCAAAAGTTCCCCCTCTCTAAAGTTTCTTTAATTCGAACAAGTATCTAGTCATGCTAAATTTTTGTAAAAATAATTGTGAAAGTATTACGTTTTACGTATACCTAACAACATAATTTTGTTTGCATATATTTTCAAAATCTATTTCGATGATTATGTTCAAATCGTCGTTTCGTATCGTCACGTATCCCAAAGATGACCAATCAGAGGTGCTCGCGAGCCAGCGTGTGTAGTTGCGCAAAAGGCCGCTAGGCGGTGGGAGCGCGAGAGCAATGGTGCGACAGCGCTGTTGCGGCGCGTGGTGGAATTTGCTCGTTGCTGCGCCTTTGCTGACGAGAAATAACGCAAACTGTCCCTTGCCGTAAAAATACTTGGGATGAGGATTTTCTTTCGAACTGAGTTGGTGCTACAACTCATAAAACTAAGAGTTCATAATAAATTTTAATTATTTGAAAGAACTAAATATTGCGTTGATCATTTAATATTGATCGATTTTGTAATAAACTCAACTAATTTTTATTTTATTGTTATAATAAAGTTTTAGAGAATATTTGTGTTCAAATTTACGTGTATTTATGAATTTTGCTGACTCATTTGGAGGCACCTTACTGGTGGAGGCCCGCGGCGCACCGCCCCCTCCTGCCCTGGCTAAGAACGCTACTGATCTAATGTCATCATATATTCCCAGTAGGAATAAAACACGAAATAAATTGTATTACGGAACAACCATAACAGGCATTGGTTCAAAATCCAAATTATTTGCATTAAGAGACAGTGAATGTTTAATGAGTTTACCTCTGAATGAGCAGACTCAACGTTTGATACTATTCCATGAAGATCATTGATTTAAATAGTATTATATATGTTGTAACGGATCGATGTTGAGAAAATTTGTTTACATATATACTTCTTAACGCATTTTCTCGACATTTGTGAAGTGAAAGAATCACGATTATGATAAAGCATACTCTTTTATACGTGATGGGAGGTGGATGATAAACATCGTTGGAGACCTTTGTAACAAAGAGTGCTGGGTGGTGTGTGTTCTTTTTCCCTCGGAGGATTTCAGATATAAATCTATGAGTGGTTGGGTTAATGAAATGATCATATTCTACATGCGTGTTGTGCGAACTAAACACAACATTGGATTGGGTCTCTTAGCACACGTTCCAGATCTTCTACGTATGTTACCGCGTCTCGAAACTTGTTAGTTTAACTGCTTTTGATTAATGTTCGACTACTCTTGACGTATCTCCGGGCATCTCACTGCCGCATTTATCTCGTTAGTGTGTCACTATTGTTAGTACGAGTGCTAAAATACGTCAAAATCGTAGCTCTCGTGTCTTCAAGAGAATATGAAAATTCTTCCTTCGGACAAGTGGCCAGATGAATCTTATTTATTTATTCCAGAGAGCCAAATTCCTCGATTACGATTACTATCCGATTCCAGGATAATTGAAACGAGTACCATACTTCACTAAATTGATAGAAATACTTTTTAGTTCACTGTAGACATCTGGAGTCATATTCTTATCTCAATGAAGTATCTTGAAAGTTTNGGGGAATCAAACATATTTTTGAAATTTGATTCATCACTAATCGTTGTCCGGAGTGAGTGAATGACTGACACATTCAGCAACACACAGAAAAAAACTGTTTGAGATAGGACCTTGATAAATTTATGTAATCTTGCATTTGTATTATAGAGATTAACTGAGAAATGATATTTTAAAATTTCCATCATAAAAAAGGTTAACTTTGGATGGTTTATTTTCGTATTTTGGGTGTAACTCAGGAACAAAATAATATATCAACAGTTTTTGCACGAACACGTGTTAATTTTCTCAACTCTAAGTAGTAAGATATGGTAATCCGCACTATAACAAGAAAACTCTCGCGCGAAGGCGAGGTGTCCTGGCTTNTTACATCAAGAAACAGCAAAAATCTATCAAGAATATTCGATCTTGCAGCTTAAATGCTTCAAAGTCATTTTTCGCTTACTAAAATGTTTCGAATCTTCATAAGTCATTTTTCTTTTGAAAACAATAAGGAAACTGGAGTGGGTGAACATAATTTAAATTGTGTTAAAAAGAGTGCTCAAAACGATTAGTCTCAGCATTTTAATATCTTTTATGAAATTAATTTTTGTTATTTCATGTTATCCTAAGCAATAAACTGTTCTCCTCTGACAGCTTAGAATTTATATTGTGTATGTCACGATCACTTGATGAACATGACTGAGTGTTTTGATTTTCTTTCTCTCGAGACGCGCCACCGTCACCACTGCGCCTCGTTATAGGGAAAATGGTTAAAAGTTCTCTGAAGGTCGGTTGCATTACTGCGTGCGCAGTCCGTCTGTAACCTTTGTGAGGGAAAAAACTTATTCCTTGACAACTGTCCCTTGATACCCGATTTTAACTAACATTTTTCTTTCTTATGTCAACTTGAACTCTAGAAAAAGTTGTTCGAGATACTTTTATACATGATGCAGAGAATGGAGTGAATTTGCAACCTCATTTTGGACTGAAGCCTCCTAATAGATATAGTCAAAAATGACTCCAGGATATTTTTGGGATTTCTCTGCGTGTGCGTATCTCAATTGTACAAATCGATCCGAGAAAGTCGGAGGAAAAAATTGAACCAGGAAAAGCTCTGGTCGAAACCGAGGCAACATGGTAACAATAGGCAACCGTCGCGTCGTTCTGATGTTAACCCAGATCACAAAAGGGAGAGTTCGGACGTCGGTCATTTGACAAAAGAAGTCTTAACTGCGTCTGCACATTGAGTTTAGTATCTGTTGAGTGGGAGCTGCCGAACAGACGTACTATTGTGATTCGGTATCATTCGTGAGTGAAAGGCTGCCGCAGATAAAGTCTCCGCTCAGAATGGATCTCTCGGAAATGGTCTTGTACAATTATACCAGTGGTGAGGAACAGCGACACGGAAGGAGTATTTTTAATATATAAAATGTTTTAAGGAAGTACTAATAAAGTTATGATGCATATTACAAATACCAGAAATGGATATTAATTGAGTAATATGCATTTATTAATAGGAGTGTCACCAGGCATTTAAAAGATGTATTTTTCGTGACTCACATTGCCAATACAGAAAAAATTACTGAGTTTTTGAAAAATAATACTTTCTACATGTTTTGGACTAATATTAATTGGAAAAATTAATATTTTTATGAAAAAAACGTTTCGTAAGATTTTGTGATTTCTTAGACTGTGAGATGTAGTCACAGTTTTAAAATCGCATGGTCAAAGAGAAACAAAGTTCAGTGAATTTTTAAATTGAAGTTCTGTAAAAATTAATATTCTGGGTAAGTGGCGAAACTTCGACGTTTTAGTTAATAAGTCTATTTGAATCATACATCACTGTTAACTTCTTCATTTATCAGTTTGTCACTTTTACGTTAGAAAAACTTCTTCGTAATTAGATTCATTGATAGTGTTTGGTTACAAGGGTATACAGTGATACTTATCTATAGCGGACACTCACGGAACACCCTTACATTTGTCCGTTAACAGAGGTTTCACTGTATTTTAGTACTGTAGTACTTAAACATCCGCGAACAGAAAAGACAACTACTTAAAATCAGTGATTCAGGTTCTGAGATGACCTCCTATTTGTTCTATTAAAATTCCACAACAAACAAAACAAGAAATAAATCAGATGTGCCGTATCAGATTTCTTCCCTAGGTATCAAGTAAATCCTCTTTACGTTTAAGAAGTCTGAATTTCGTGAATTTTTTGGGGCCACATGTCAGTAACGAAAATGTGTGTAAATAGAAATATTTATACTAATGTGTAGGAAACTTTTTCAGTGTTATGGGGTAAAACTTGCCTGATAGACAATGTCTTTTCAAGACGTTAGTTGTCTTTACAGGAGGAATAATGTGTTTGGAGTGCATTTCTTTTTCTCAAATTACCATTAATAATTGTTTTAATATACATTACGTAATTATCATTGTTCTTTTTCTTAAAGTTTCAAACCAGAATTTGTTTAAAGAATGTGTGATTTATTTTCAAGAGATATGGTAGATTTAGATGTGTTATTTATACTTTTTATGTTACGGTAACCTGCTTTTGACTAGTAATGTAATAAGGAATTTGAAGGGGAATTTAGTGGCATTATGAGTAATATATGTTTAAAATATATATTTTACTCATTTCTTACATTTTTTATCGTTTTTAAAACGTGTAATGGTGGTATGTTGATATTTATTCTCTCAAATTTTGAGTTTTGGATAAATGATTTTTAAGATAATTAAGGCCGGCCAGTAAGCACCCTTTACCACAAAATTGTTGTAACGCCTCTGAACGTCCCCAATGATTTTTATCGACATGCTACTACTTCTCGAATATTCGGAGATGGCAGTATGAACTCCACTTATGAGATGGTTTCATACTGACGTACTGAAGAGCTTAAGGATGTGTACTCGTCGCCTCAACTGTAACTCTTTGGTGTTAAACAGTGACAACGAATGTGAACAAGTTGTTACTCGTTCATGGACTTTCCGTGTGCGGCGCCTGACGTCTTCGGTGAACGTCCGTCGTACTCGGTCTTTGTAGAACTCAAAATAGTTTGGTGACTACTACACGAATGGAGAAAAGGTGGACTCTGACGGAACAGCAGAAAGTAGAAATCATTGGCAGAAAATGAACGTTATAACGTCATGCAGAGCTTACTATTCATTGTTTAAAGTCGATAGATTTGAATTTTCATTTTGCTTTTTACATTATAAACTAAATTAGAATAATCTAAAGAAAGCAAAACAATTTTGAAATAACATCTTGTCAAACCAACGCTGCACGTAATACTTACATTTCGGCACTTGACCCGAGAACCAGAATTCCTTTGATAACCAGAAAGAAAATTAAAATGTCTTCAAAACACATCACTATTTTTCTTTAATTAAATATAAGTACAGTAATACTTCTCTTTAACGGACTCTCATAGGACCTTAAAATTTGTCCGGTATTGAGAAGTGTCCACTTTTGGGAAGTTATGATGAACATAGAATAAAAGGACGGGGAATGAAGAAGAGTCCGCGGTAGAGAAGTGTTCGTTAAAGGAAGTTTCACTGTAAATGCTCATGCTTGTCTACTTACTATTCCTTTAAGGAAAAATAAGGTTCATCTTAATTGCCAAAAAATAATTTTCAATTTTTGGGAAAACACATAACCTTATGTGATATTTCTTTTTCTTATGGAAAACATTTCTTGTTACACATTGCAACAAGGATAATGCTATGATGTGTACTTCATAGTTTGTGATACGAACATGTTTTCACAATGAGAATGATCAGTCTATCTTTCTTTTGTTGAGCTAGGGGTGGGACTGATGTCTCCTCTCCCCCCCTCTCCCCTCCCTTTCCAATTTTGCTACCCGACTGTCAATTGAGCCTCAGTTGTTTTCGAGGAAGGGCGCTAGCATGTGCATAAGGTCGCTTATTTCTGCGTGTAAAAAAGGTGAAGAAAACGAAAGAAAATGTAAATATCGACCGACTAGAGTATGTGAAAGGAAATCAAAGAGAAAGTAAGTGGAAAAATGAATACTTAATATTCTGCAAATCGTTTCCTTAATTACTTCTTGTAAGGGTATTCGATCCGATACTCTAACTCGGACATGTTTCTCTGAATTTGTTTCTCTTTAAGATTTTTGTATTTCTTTGAAGTGTATATAAGTTGTATAATGACGAACATTTTTCGAGAAGGGCGGGGCTTCATAATCATAAGGATGCCAATATATCGACCACCTTAGCCTACTACGGTGAGTCCATAAATGTTCTCTAAGGGTTCCGCGAATTTTAATGTGAAAAATGAAATTGGGCTCTTCTAGACCTGGACCCGGCCTAATGTTAGAGGAAGAGTTATCAGCGATGGCCTGAATCAAGGAGACTGTCGTCACCTTTATAATAAAAAATTACCAAAAAGTTATACATTTTCGGTCTAAAAATGACACCCGTGTATTGATTTGATTTTAATGCAGAATACTTTATTACAGTTACTTAAATACCTGCCAACTAAATATTGCAACATAAATAATATTACTGCAGATCAGTAAAAACCTGTTAGGATATAAAACACCGTTTTCAAAATGCTTTTTCTGCAACCATTTCGCTACATATCAGACTGAAATGTTGAAAAGATAAAAAGAAAAGTGTTTGTGTAAGAATAATTGTATAAATGAAATATTTAGGTAACTAGCAGTTTTCGTAACTTAGACTTGATTGAAGTACTGAGACAGATTTAGTTTCGTTTTATTTATCATGAGTAAAACTTATAACGCTCGTTCGCCCCTACCACCCAAAAGATAAGCTTCCCAATATAACGAATTCTTTGTGGTTATGACTCTTACAAAATCTTTTGTTCGGAACCACTGGTCTTTAACATGATCCGTTATTTCTAATTTAGATCCTATTTTTATGCATTACGCTACTGTACCAATGGCTTCGCTTACAAAGTGGGACTTTCGTATTTAGTGACTAAATCTGAATGTTCATATTCAATAATATTTCGTTGCATCACTGCTTACTTTGTAAGAAAGTTGAATATCAGAATATAGCGCTTCTGATATCCCCTTGAAGAAGCTTTACTAGGTGCTGGGGATAACACCTTCCGTGGATTAGAATTTTATAGGCTTCTTTTTTCCTGACGTGTGCTGACGGAAGGTCTGGCCGTGCTGTGGAGCATAGAAACCTAAAAGTACTTTTACATAATAGAGAGAATACCGTCGCATTTTTAGTCGGGATAATACTAATTTATGAGAAATGTTTTGTGTGCATAGTAGCTACAACTCAGTAACGTACTACTTTGTCGTTGGAAAATATCATGTTCATAGTTTAACAGTTTAATATTTTTGAACTATTTGTAGCATATGTTTATGTACTAGGTATTTTATCAGGAACTATTAAAAATCACATTGTTAGAAGTATTAAATTAAACACGCTAGCAATCAATAAGAGAAGTCTTTTGGATAACAGAGTTTTCAGGCACCTGGAAAATATAACTACTTTGTATCGTTGGTTTCGTCTTAGAGGTAGGGCACAGACAGGATAATTTATTGTTGACAGTTAATCGTTGATAAATTATTGTCGATAGTTGTTAAATTACAGTAACTGAAGAGGCATTAATTTGTTTGTGAGATAATAGAGAACAGTATATTAGTTAATTATTGTCTCATTTATTTATTCATAAATTACCTTAATGTCTATTTTTGAGCTACTAACTATGATAGGCCTACTTAATACGTATATTTTTTAATTAGTGTTAATATTTTCCTACGTTTAGTGGCTTACTATATTGGCCAATTGATAAAGGGATATGAGTGTAGGGGTGCGGGAGGTCCATATTCAAAATCCCAAGCCCCCTGAATCCTTTCAACGGCTCCGAACAAACTACAGTATAAGTTTTGTTAAGTTTCATCATCACTATGTTACGTAGAACACTATCACAGGAAACCATATAGAATATCCACTTTGGCCAAGCTACAAACAATTTATTAAAACGACCCTAATGTAATGTGATTTTTTATTTTCAATTCTATTTGATAACCTCTTGTCATGGATATTCGTGATAAGTGATGATGGTAAACATGGTGTCTATGCAATCAAATCCCAGACAACAGGAAAATACCTGATTTTAATTAGATGTTGAGTCCTTGGAAAGGAGAAATGTCGTTCAAGTGTTAAATTGGTTTGTCTTTTAATCGTAATCTTTCTTTTGATTTGGGTCCTTTAAGTCGATAAGTCAACTACATCCTTATCGCTAATGGTTCACTATATCTTCGTTTTCTTTGCCTATCCCAACGTTACGTAAAGTCAGGTATTGTATTTGACTGTTCTTTATGTATAACGGTCATTCTGTATTAATTTTCCCTACGGACGATGATTATGCACAATAACTACGTGGGAATTGAAACCACTAAATTTAGTGCAGACTCGCATTGAAACCATTCAGTTACGCTTGTCGGACAAGCGAACGCTTTTAACTCAACCATTTTAAACGCAAGAGAGAAAAATACCTGCGAGACCCAGCTCTTTTTTTTTTTTCGTGCGGAATCATCGTACATCAACAGGTGCCATATCCTGCTGCGAAGACGGAAAATACCTTTCCAGAAAACAGAATTCGAAAGGAACGATCCATCTTACGTGAGACAAAAGGTGACAACGACCCTTGTCCGTCCATTACGCTTCAGCTCCATAGCTATGTCCAGCTTTCATCAGGAACTTGAAGTATATAAAGGAGGGCAGCAGATTTTTCAACTGTAAAAAAGTAAACCCTTTTATGCATATTTATTTTTTATGTCTTACATGATTCAATAGTGATCAGTGTGCTATTATATGAATTAGTTCGTATAGTCATGTTATTTTGATTACCAGAAATTTCAGAACTCCTTATACGGCGAAAACAAGATTCATCATTTACTATTCATGGGATTTTTTGACTCATAAGGATTACTTGGATTACGAGAAGCATTACTTGGATGTGCAAAAATGTTGAGGGAAAGTGTGTATGAATTTATGGATCAATAAAAATTTACATTTATTCATTATTTTGAATAATGCGGTACGTCATTCTTTTTCTGGAATCATCATTTAAAAGTTCGATTAGGAAAAATTACTCGATTGGAAATATAATGTGAACTATATAAGAAGAATAACATCCGAAGAATAAAGAATGAAGAAATTCCCATTTATGTCCATTTAGTCCCTGGATATAATTAAAAAATGAAAAGTATCTTTCTCGGGAAGAGGTGTTGAATTTGAATTTCTACCCCCTCCTTCCCCAACTCGGTGAACAGAATTGCCCTTCTGCCCGTCACCTCGCCGCAAGATTTGACCTTGACTTCCGTACCATTTAAATCATCTTCATGATTCTGCCATACCCCTCGGTCCCATTGCAGCGTGGGAATCGCCTCCATTCATCTATACAAAAACGATTCCATCATCTGATGCAGGATTCTATGTTCCATCAGAGATAATTGCCAGCGGCGTGTGCATAGCGATGCTGCATTGTTCGCAGCGAAGCAGCTGAAAGTAATTGGCGGCGCGGGCGTTGAACAATTCGGAGCCAGCGCCCGACCGCTTGGGCGTGGGGTGGGTGGGATCTGGAGTGGAGGGGAATTACTATGTTCCGGCGCACACGTCTTCCTCTGCCGCTTCCGGGGTCCATGGCGCCGTGTGTGCCAACCGCCTCTACCAACACGGGTCACTGATCTTCCACGGATCTCTCTGATCGCCAGCCTCAAATAGTTCAGTATTAGGACAATAATACAATCTCGAATATCCGAACTAATGTGATCCAGAGATACCCCGATTCATATATACTCGGTTTATAACCCAGCGTTAAACATCCATTCCGAACAAATTACTGTGATAAATAAGACAAAAATATTCATTACATTTACACGCCATAGAAGTACACACTATGGTTAACTTATGATCTCTTGGGTTTTCCTTCGGTCAGAGGTGGGTTTATAAATAGACTCACCATGGGCATAGGGAAGCCAGCATTTGGGTTCGACATTGTAATTAATACCATTGATGCTCGAATTTTGAATGTTTTAATAGATACAATGAATTATTGATGCTTTTTTGACGATAAATTATTTCTTTAACTCATGATCGTAATCAAATTAATTTTAAATCTAGAATACAATGAGGTATGATTTCGATGATGAGGAACTTCGAAGTTGAATCCATGATAATTGATTATTCATATTTTATTATATTATGACTGGTTTCGTTTACATGACATTTTAATAGAATACCTATTTTTTTATGAATATGAAGTCAAGGATATTATAATATTGTGTTGAGAGAAAATTCAATATAATTTAGGTACCGTACAGCGGAAGATAAAATTTGTATCTTGACTATTAAATTCCACTATTAGTTTATCTTAATGTGATTCAGATACCGTACTCTAAAATTAGAATGTTGTGTTTTTAATCATGAAATATCTCAATCGCCTTTGATACGCCAGACATCGAGAGCTCTGGCAAAGAGGCATTCCATAGGATCATGTTCGTCGGCATTCCTAAGTGCCGACATGGTGCAAATGTAACAGGAACATGTTATGATCAAACACATGTGTGGCGCATTAGCACTTATAACGTCGCATGTGTGCGCTCGAGCGATGCCGGAGCGGCGTTGTGGCGCCCGGCACCCGACGCGGCGCCTTCTGCAACGCTTTTGTACGCGCCGTGGAAACCCGCCTGAAAAGCGCCCTTGTCCTCCTCCGGGGCTGCCTTCGATGCGCCAGCAACCAACTGCCTCTGGAGACCCACAAGGGACGTTGACCGACACTAGGCGGAGAATGGCGCTTCCAAATTTAGAGTTGGCACAGAACGGTTTTTGTTCAAGAAATCAGGTCATCGTTACAGTTCACTTGACCAGGCTCCCTTACAGGGTTGGACTTGCAATTGGCGAGATTTACTGCCATTTAAAACATTTTTAATTCACATATTTAACGTACATTTAGTTGTTACTTGTCTCAAATAAAATGCCCAAAATATATCGATTATTAATACCACGTGTGAAGCCATCTGCGCCAAGTTTTTCTGATTCGCAAATATTCTGGCGCACCTGAGTATCGCTGGAGGGAGTTTCTGGTGCAGAATGCAGATTATGATTGCAATGTCGCTGAAGTTTGAAATTCATTGAAAATTTTTGTCTTGTTCAATAAGAAGTAATTTCATATCTAGCCGCTTCACTTCTACGGAATGCAAAGTATCACACAACGTCGTTTATCCAACCTTGTTTTATCGGGATTTGTGATAGAAATATAATTTTTTAAATCAGTTTTTTTACTGTACGACATAGGAATGGTTTTTCAAACATTAAGTTGTAATCTAGCGAAATATTCGAATGATGATGTGTTCAATATAGTGCAGAAGTACGAATCATATATGGGGAGGGGGGTAAAACAATATTTCGTTTCCCTCATTGTACAATACATTGTCTTATTCCTTTCTGCTCATGTATGGATTTTCAGTACCCGAACACTTCCTGTCTGATCAGTCCCGATAAACGAAGTTGCTCTGTTTCATTCCTATAGGTAGTACTGTTATTTTGATAGGTAGTTTAACATCATTAAAATAGTAGTACTAGTGTTCTGTTCTTTTTGTGTTATAGAAAATTGCGGAAGCTCACCCGAGTAGTCCTCTGAAATGACCAGGAGGGCGAATCTGCTTTCTTAAATCTTTCGCTAACATGCATGAACAATCTACCTCAGTCTTGACTTTATTTATTTTCTATACGATGCAACTATTTTCACGAATGTATATAAAATTTCAGGAAAATTGATATTACAAATTTCCTCTTTTATGTTAACGACCAATAGGATGGACTCTTGAGGAGTTACCCTGGTATTATATACGTTATCTTAACTCACTGTATGTGGATATTAACCAAGCCTTTATCACAAAATGTAAACTATTCCATGTAAGATATCATCTTCATATTAAATTTAATATTTATTGTTATAAAATCAATTCAAATAAACATTTTATCCTTAATTTAATTGCAAATGGAAAACAATTTACTAAAGACGGTCGTCTTTTCCAAAATGTTCGTTGAAAACAGGTTTCTGTTTAGGGAATCGATTTGGTGAGCAGTATATTGATTTGATCAATAATTATAAAGGTTAGTTTAATTATGCAGATAGAGATACTTGTTGTAAACGCTCCAAAACAAACTTCCGTATGTTATAATTAAACGTAATGGAATCCCGGAATAACCTAAATTATCCTGGAGACTAGATCTACTTTGAATAAAAGTAAATGTAAGTTACTTAATAGCATGTTTCAAAATATTGTAATATCTCGAAACAAAAATGATACTCATAAACATATTGTCAATATATTCTGTAAGTAGTTAATCCTGTGATTTTAATTGGTGGGATAGTTATATTTGCTAATTCGAAAATTAATCTAAGTTGTTAAGTATCATTGCACTTTAAATCCAGTAGGCAAAAATTCAATTGGGTTTGGATAACCCACCGCCTTGCTTTGTCCGATTTTCTATTCTGTCAAAAATAGCGGGGAGTAACAAAAATTGTCCGCTGTAATTAGTTTGAGATTTTTCTTTATATTTGAATTACAATATTGCAATATACACTTCCTCATAAGCTTATAAACCGAAACATTGTTCGGAGCAATAATATTATCATCAATGTTCTCGACCCCAAAATTGACAAATTTGTAAAATGTTCTCGAGAGTAGGTAAAAATGAATATCTATTCATCATGAGCCAACGTTTCGAAATGGTATATAAAAATATATATCAGGGCTATATAAAAATTATTAACACTAAATTCGCTCACATCTTCCATTCATGTTAAATCTCATACTTATTTACTTCACAACAAAAATGTTAATGTATGTCCCATTCTATTTTTAAATTCCTTCTCGAAACTTATTCCTTCGAATGGATTCGGGGGAGGGGGCGAGGTATTGCTAACAGCCGTCCCTCTCGACGCTTTACAGTGTTCTTCCTGCTCCTTGGGGAATCACTGCTTCCTTTCATATTTCCAGGGGATTGCGCCGGAAGGAGATGCGCGTAGAATTCGGAACAACCAATCCCGTTACGAATTTCCTTCCAACAGCTTACAACTGTTTCGGGTGTTGCAGAATTCTCTTGCCCAATCATCCTCCTGCGGCAGAAACATGAAAATGTTACATTAGCTGAATAACAAAACATGTAAGAAGGTAACTCAATACATATTATTAAAGAGGTATCGTTCGTTTCAATTACATATAGTTGGTTCGGAATTTTCTAATACATTAACTATCATTGTAATATTATTTTTAGTACGCGATAATAATCCTGAATTATTCGGAGGGAATATTTTATTTACAGCCAGAGCTCAAGAGACATTGTAAGATTTATTTTGATATCTGTTATATTTAAAATCAAAAACTTAGAAGAATAGGCTACCTTTGGGCGATGTCAGTTTATTGCACAATAGTATTACTTCATTCTTTTATCTACGTCTGATAAAAAGCTACTTAAAAGATAAGTATCTTTAATATAAGTATTTTAATAGTATCATTGATGAATAACGTGATGATTAACGAGTATTTGTAGAAATTGTACTATAAACTAGTGAATAATCAAGTAGAGAATTATATAGAATATGTTTAATAGTATTTGTCATCAATTCAACCTGAGATTTACTCATTTTATCAATATTTGTCATTTTTATTCGATAAAGCAGTATAGAGGAACATAAGTGAATGATATGAACACGATTTTTTTTAAATTGAAGGTGCAGATTTGTGTCANGGGGGGGGGGGGGGGGAGGTTAACCGTATCCTCATTTATACTTGTTTTAATAAAACTAGTTACAATTTGATTACGACATGTGTTCTTACATTCTTATACATGTTTAGTAATTATTACTCATAATAAACTTAGGTTTGCCAAACGTACATTACGCAGTTAAGTGTTACGATAGTCACTCAAGAGAGGAGATGCGTTAAGATTATGATTTTTAGTTTTCTGTTACATTGTACGAGTACATATTCATTTACGAAAGAATGATGAAAACATACTTGTGCGGTATAGTAAGCTGCATCTGATAGAGGTCATAAAACTGATTTATTGTGGCAGAGACCGAAGCTTTAATTGCTCACTGAGAGAGGATTAAATATTTGTGGACGGATGACACCAAACGGTATTATGACTGACGCCCATAAATCGTTTTCCTGAACTTGAATTATTGTAGAAATGTGGCTAACGGCGCTCTGGTAAATATAGTCTACCCATCATTTCAAATGTTGTGAACTTGTGATTTTTAAAGTAACATTTATTACATAAGTTAGTAATTACTTAACAAAATCTTTAAAGTCCAGATCATATCTATTTAAATGGTATTTATTGCATAGGCTATAATTATCTATTAAAATCATTTTAAATTTTATTTTCTTCCTCTAACGAAATGGGCCACCTATTTCACTGGGTAGCTGACTGAACCAGTCTGGGTCTGGATTAGTAATTAATCTGCTCATTAGCTCGTTCATATTTAAAATGTGTGAGTGAAATGCCATGAATAGTTATTTGTATCCAAATGTTTGGTGATAGAAGGTTCTCCTCCTCACATCCCACCTATGCAAGGACCCATATTTTTTTAAATTTATTTATCACAAATAATTTCCTTGTCTCCAACATGAGTCATTACAAAGATCACATTTTTTCAAATCTTGTTACGCCCGAATCTTCTTTTCTTTGCGTACCTACAATTCAGAACACTCCTATAACTTATAATACTTATAATATCAATCTTCATTGATGGAAAATGTCAAATCTTTCTCTACTGCAAGGGCTGTTTTGAAACATCATACCCTAGTCGATTCTCGCGTGAATGTTCGTACGCAACCGCGACCGCCGATTGATGGCTTGGCGAACGGAGGCGAACGGTGTGCGGGCGTGTGGAGTATTTATGGAATATCGCAGTCAGGAGCGGCTCTTGAGATCGTTCTCGACTCAGCAGAGGGAACGGGGCCGCCTGGGAGAGTTGAAGAACGATTTGAATGTTTCGAAATCTCCTTGACGTTGCAACGTACTCGGAACCATAAGAAATTAAAATGTGGATCCGCGGACAGGTCGACGAGAAAATAACAATCATGTACAATATTTCAAATCATAATTAAAACCCTTCTCTCTCTCTTCATATCTCTCGATCTTTTTCATTTGGCTTCCTGCAAATTACCATTTTGAACCCTTTCAATTAAAAAAAAAGGTTTTTGTTTTTCATTGTATTTTTGTTTTATTTGTGTTTGTTTTCGCCTACCACTTTACCTACGTACCATTCGAGACTTGATTTCGAAAAATTTAGAATTAACTTTTTATTTCTGAGAATTCTTTCGCGGGTACACGGTTCTTGTAAATCGTAAATCTATTTCAAAAACGAGATAGGAGCTACACATAAATCAAATGTGTTGTGTAAATTATTTATGAGTTCCAGAATACCAGAAAACTTTTCCTGGACATGATTATGTATTCTTTCGGAAATCCGCATGTTTAAATTTACACTCCTTTATTTTTAAGCTAATGTAAGTTTGATTTATTTGACGTTTCTTAAATAAGAAAATCTGATTCGATCATTAGTGGGCTAGGTTACGAGAAAGAGGCAATCAATATCAGTCCATGAAGTTCTTGTTGTGTAATGTTTTTTTAATAAATGTGATACTCAAGGGGTGAGAGATGATAATGTATACTCGTTTCCTTGGGGAAACTTTGGAAAACCCGTAAAATATTGATTGTTTTAATACCACTCAAACCCACGTATTGGCCAAATCAATCATTTTTAACTTTTTAAATCGTGTTTAAGTGGTATTCCTTTTCTTTGAGCTATAGTTTGGTTATGACTCCGGTATACCTGGCCAATCCTGGAAAGGTATTTTTTAATCATCACCACATTTGCGCGGTATGGGAACTAGCGTATTTTAAGATTCGGTTGTCGAGGGCTCTTTTGAGATTTGAAGATTCTCTCCAAAATGAGGAATTTTGACCTTGTCGAGGAACAGAGAAATTAAAATCATAGACATTTTGACCCTGACATCCTCGCTTGAGTATGTCTATGACCCAGAGTTCGTATATATGATGTGAGGGTACAGACATGAGTGTGAGGTTGAAGTTACGTAAGATGAAATTCTATTGAAAAATTACGGAATTGAATTCTCAGTGCGTAACATTTCAGTTAGGATGTGTTTCCAGTTTCATTGTAAACTGCGTCTCCATATTGCACACATCGAACGCGCAACCACGATACGCAGAAAACCGCAATAAATCCATTCATTTTATTTCCTTCCTTAGACCTGTTTCTTCTCCAAAGCGGCGCGGAGATACCGTGAGGCTCTCGATGAACCATTGTGTCACAGGATGGATTGATTGATGCTATAAATCTGTACTCAGGGTTTGGTTTCACTATTTCAAAACAAAATAATGAGAACAAGTATAACGGATAACGCCGCCACTTGTCAAGAAAGAAAATGAGATTTCGCATCTGGATCTGTGGCGTCGTAAAGTTGTTTCCTTGTGCCACTCGTTCGAGCACGTCTCTTCTCGGTTGCCATCTCAACGTCTGAACCTCCTTCTTACTTCGCGCCCTTTCCAACGACGGAGGAAAATTTTTGTGCAGTCCATCGACCTGCCTGTCGCTCATCGTCTGAGCGAAGGAGAGAGAGAGAGAGAGGGAGGGAACCAATATGGCGGCGGTCGGCGTCAACCCGTGACACGTTTCGTACCCAAGTTGCGGTAGGTATGAGACTTTCAGAGCTCAAATGTTTCAGTACTGGCGAGATTACGAGATGCATCTTTTACTGAGACAGTGTTAGAAAAAATAAAAACAAACACAGTACATCATTGCAATTAAAATACAATTGTGATATTTCTTTGTTTATTTTAGAATGTATTGTTATTAGTTTCTGGTATCAGAAAAGTTATGTAGAAAATTGTTTTCATAACTAACTGAATTAATCTTTCAAATAAGAGAATCATTAGTGAATAAAAAAGTAAATTCAACATATTCAAGTACTTTTGTAAAAGATGGAATATTTTTATAGGATGTGACATTCATTTAAAATAATTGCAACCCATAATTGAGATATTCATTATTTATAATTTTGTTTCATGCGTTTGTTTGATTATGAGGAAGTCTCGAAAACGAGTATGTTCCCCGTTCCTTTACGAAAAAATCTTTGAAACAACTTCCACAGAACTTCCATATTCTTAACGTTTATTTTATGAACTCTTCTCAAATTTATATTGTATTTTTAAGTATTAATTTTGCATTTTTGAAACGTTCGATTATTTTGTTATAACGAACGCTGAATTTCTCATAATCGAACAACCCATGTAACAAACGCAGACAGGCCGGCAACGCCGTACTTCCAGCAGTCACCACCTTCGTTACCCGGCCTCCGCCAGGTGTCGCATCGAGCGTCTGCGTCCGTTGCTTCAGTTGCGTTCAAGTAGGCGTTGAGAGCGGTTGTGTATCACCTGGTGATGGTGTGTGCGTGCGAGTGTTATTGTTTGAGGGTGTTTGATCCGTGTGTGTTCCTAGCCTTTGGAACTAGGTGATTTGAGAATACTTCCCTCTGGTGTGTGACGAATTTTCTATTGGATTTGCAGCCCCGACCTCGGGGGTCGGCGGCATTCACCATGGTGTTCGGCAGTGGCACCAAGTTTCGGATCCGAAGGTAAATTGACAGAGAGCATAGATTCTGGTACTGGTTGAGTGTAAAAAGAACGATGTATTATTTGTGTTATAGGTTAAAAAATCATTGTATAATTTGACAGTTCTCACAATCTTTCATTCGTGTTTAGAATGACGATTAAACGACAGGTGCTATAATTTATCTTTTGTTGTTTTAGTTCCGTGGCCAAGTTTTCACATTCAGTACTGAACAGTATGAAATGGCAAGGGTTTCTAAGGTAAAGTCTGATTATTCAGTAGATATGAACCCTTGGCCTGTAGATGAGTAACTAGTTGTGCATCAAGTTGTTTGAAAAATATAGTGTGTAGACAGCTCGAATAATTCCTTTAAACATATTAATGCCTTTGTTAATTGGTTTATTTATCAACATTTGAGAGTATTCCTGGCAGTATATAATTATTAGAATCATATTATGTTTTATAGGTGTCGCTAAGTTATCAGCTATCTTGTTTTCAAATGTCGTATACGGANTGCCTTTGTTAATTGGTTTATTTATCAACATTTGAGAGTATTCCTGGCAGTATATAATTATTAGAATCATATTATGTTTTATAGGTGTTGCTAAGTTATCAGCTATCTTGTTTTCAAATGTCGTATACGGATGTACTGCTTGGCTTGCAAATTCCCCCTTATTAAGAAAACGAACTAATTAGTTCCTCGCCTCCAGCTTTATTGCTCTTGAATTGAGGTATCGTACATAAGTGTCATGTTGATGAAACATTACACGAATATGGGCGCCGGCAGAATGACATGTCCCCATCCGAGAACACTAAAAAAGTATTTCTGAAAACAAACAAAAAAATTCAAGTTTTTAAATGTTATGTTACAGTATCGTGAGTATATTCCAAATAAGTAATATTCATCATTTATTTATTTCATGTCATATGGCGAGGTTCATTTAATTACATAAAAACGTTTTCTTATATTTCTGAATTATAAATATTTAACTAGTTCTCAGCGTTGTGTTATTTGAAGGCTTTCAAAATTCGCTCAGACGTCAGAGGTGTGCAAGCTTAACCCTGCTCCAGCGCATGAGCATAAATATGTTAATTGTAATTAGTGTAGTCATAGTTCAATTAGGATCCTTTTCATGTATTAAGATCAGTGGAACAACGTTTGAAGGTTCATTTTTTTAAAAAAGGCCTTGTGTGTGCGAGAAAGAAATTTCTCGTTCTAAAAACATCCTATATCGACTTTTCCCTTCGTATCATGTATTAAAGATTTTTGAGACGCGTCTTCTTTTTGTCGCTCCTGCCTTACAAGCGAATCCAATTTTTTTTATCATTGGGGTAGAGGGCAATGTTACGAGGAATTATAATTCGCTGTCAATATGTGTATTTATAAATATCTTATGTCACTGCCTTCTCTCCTCAATTGTTGAATCGAGCGTGAGTTGAAAAGTGCGCAACTCATTTTTAGGGTCAGCACTTTTCAACGCACGCACTATTCAACTTACGCATGATTCAATTTTTCTACCTGCGCGGCGGAGGGTCAAGGTGTTGTGATGTAGGGGGTAGACCTCAGGGTTGGACAAGGAAAAAGTTTACAGACTACCTTCCCCGTCAATATGTGGCCCTTCTTTACAAATATATTTCTTTCACCGTAGTAACAGTTAATCTACGAAAATAAATATATTTACAAATATACTCGGTATATTGCTAATTATTCCATAAAAATATATTTTAAAATATTTTGATTTTTCTTCAGCAAAAAACTTGATTCTTGCAAGAAATTGCTTTAGCAAGAGACTTCTTCTTTGATTCAAAACAATTGTAAACCTGAAAATAATTGTTCTAATTGTAAATCAAATAAATGAAGCAAAACATTTGTACTTGTTCAATCATTCACAAAGGGAATTTAAAAAATAGAATTCGAAAAAGTTGTTGAAGTGAAGTTTGAATGCATAAAGAGACAAACATTTTTTTCACAGCAACTTCAAGAAAACCCATTCCCACGAGCTTTCGTCTCCAGGAGCAATATGGTTACATGAATCATTAATTCACGGAACTGATGAAATTATAAATATGTAACTTACCCATATAACTGGTACCCAGCATTATATTTTCGTGGATTGGTTGCTCGCAAGTATGACACTCTTGGACCCCACCAACTAAGCTCTAAAAGAAATGCAATGGATACTCTTAAGATTAATTTAAATGGACTCAGTGAATAACAGCTGATAGCGAAAGAACAGTTTGCCTCCCTTGAACAGTCTTTTTTCTTACATTCCTTCGAATACAGAATTTCTTACTTTCCTGACGAGCCAATTCTACATTATAATATTTCTATGTAAATTAATTTACCCCATTTTGTTCATGTGGTTTTCGGTGTTGATACACTTATATTTTGAGATAGTTCCTTTTTTTATCTTTGTAATTTTTGAAACGTATAGTAATTTAGCGCAGAAATAGGAATGGATTTGAAGATTTTATTTTCTTAAAGTGTTTTATGTTTATTTTATTTTTCCTTTTTTATGTTGTTTTTCAAAAAGTTCATATTGAATTTAAATAAATTTTATTGTCAAAAAACAATACAAACTGCATATGACCACGTGGAGGACAATAAACAAATTTACTCTCCGGAAGCAAGGAAGGGACCATCCCATCAATTCCGATCAAGGGCATTAGACAGAGGCGGATTCAAAAATTTCAGCAAAAGTTCCTAGATAAGATAAAAAGTTAGCTGCAAGTTATATGTTTCTAAATTTACATGTACAAGTTATTATCGAACTATAGATTATTCTGAGTATAGTGTTTAAAATTCATAAGAGTTGAAAAAACACTAAATTCACGATTTATTGTTACAATTAACACGCCCCTAGACAAAGCCTAGAGAACCTGTATAAGAAATCCGCCTCTACCCGAAGGAAAAACGGAGAAAAACCCGGGCCAGGATGGGGTTACAGAATTAATGTACACAACCGTGCCAAAGTTGAGTACACATAAAACTAAATTAATATGAGCCATACGGCAACACAATCATGCAAGAAAATAGTTTTTGAAATTGTTATAAGTTATTTAAAAAGTGCTACAGCAATGGCGTGATAAAGTACAAGACGAATTTAACTTTTATTAAAATCAATAAATTCTTTTACAGTGTAGAAGCACTGGTGCAGGAGGTAGTTTTTAACCGCTGATTTGAAGATATTCAATTTCATAATGTCTTTTATATTCTTGGGCAGGGAATTATATAGAACGATTCCCGAATGATAAGGTCCTTTTTGGCAAAGAGTGGTTGACACTCTAGGGCGATGAATATTACTACTATTGCGTGTATAGTGTTCGTGAACGAGACTGTTTCGTATAAAGAAAGGGTGGCACTTCAGTAATTCGGTCTTAACAAACACGACTGTTTCATAAATATAAATGCAGGGAAGTGTTAAGATATTTAATTCCTTGAATAAAGGTTTACAAGAGTTTCGGGGGTGAGATTTACAAATTATCCGAACTATCCTCTTCTGAATTCTGAAAGTTTGAATACTCTGACCGGAATTACCCCAGAAGGTAATGCCGTAACGTAAATGGGAGTAAACGTTTGCAAAATATACGCAACGGGAAATACGTGGACTAACTGCGTTAACTAAGATTCGGAATGCGTAACACAATTTGCTTAATTGGGAATTAAGATTGTCAATGTGACAATTCCATTTGAGGTTGTCTTGAATATGGAGACCTAAGAATTTTGTATTTGTAACAGTTTTTAATTGTGTTCCGTTTAAAGAAAGAGAAACCTGGGGTAAAGATTTTGTATTACTATTGTGAAATGACATAGACACTGTTTGGTCAGTGTTTACAATGAGACGATTTGCATGGAACCAAGTCGAAATGTTAGACAAAACTTTTTGAGCATTGGCGTGCTTACATAGTAAATTAGTGTCATCAGCAAAAAGATGTGATTTGCAATCTGATGTGGATGATGACATGTCGTTCACATACAATAAAAAGAGTATAGGGCCGAGAATTGATCCTTGGGGTACTCCGCAAGTAAGTGGCTTTGTTTCTGAAAGACAACGCTCAAATATTTTATTTTTAGTATAGGATATTTCGACCTGTTGATATCTATCTTATAAATAAGAAGTTAGCCATTGATGTGGAAGTCCACGTATGCCTAAAGAATGCAATTTGGTAAGGAGAATTCCGTGATCGATGACATCGAATGCTTTGGATAAGTCAAGAAAAACACCCTGAGGATTTTCTCCACTGTCTAGAGATGTGGTAACATCGTTTAAGAAGGAAAATATGGCGCTTGTAGTGGAAAAGGATTTCCTAGAACCGTGTTGATCGTGAGAGAGAATGTTATATTTTGATAAAAAATCTAGAAGACGCTTATTGAATAATTTTTCTATGATTTTTGAGAAAGTGGGTAGTAGAGATATTGGTCTGTAATTTCTAATAATGAGTTTGTTGCCTATCTTGTGTAAAGGTTTCACTTGAGCTCTCTTAAATATTTTAGGAAACACCCCTTCCGAACATAGAATTGGGTACGTGGGTGGATATAATTGGAGGACATTGATTTGGACATAATGAGTTCGTTATTTTACCAACTTCTGAGAAGTATGAATTAAACAAATTTGCGATGTCCTGAGTATTTGAGACGATCTTGCCATCGTTTAGTAAAGAAACATTTTCTTCGCGATTTTCAGAATTTGACGTGTAATTGTTAACAATATTCCACATGGCTTTCATTTGGTTGTTCGATTTTAGTATATGCCTGTCGTTTTCCATTACTTTAGCTGCATAGACTACTTTTTGAAGAATAGTCTTATATTTATGAAAATAATTATGGAATTCGGGTGGTTGGTTCTAGCGTTTTGAAAGATAATATAAACGGCGCTTGTTTTTTGAAGAAATCCTAATCCCTTGGGTGATCCATCTATTGTATTTATATTTAAAACAAGGGGAAATTTGATTTAACTATGAAATGGGTGATGATGGATTTATTAGGGGAATTTTGATTTAACTATGAAATGGGTGATGATGGATTTCTTACGTCATTTTGTTTTTATTCTGGTAAGACTTAAATCGTTTTACGAAAGAAAATAATTTAAAAGATAAGAATTTGACGACGTCTTTTGACTTTAGATTTTCATAATTTCTGTACATACTACGCCGTTGTGACTTATCGATTGACTTGCTCATTCATCAACACAGTATAAGTAATCGAGCCATGAACTTGATGAGTTGTTGCTCTTGTGTATTGTAGAATATGAGTAAAAAACAAATTTTAATCAAAATTTCCAAAAGGTGGGGATTGTTATGGAATTTATATTTTCAACTGGTTGTGGACGAATGTCTTTTGGTTTGGTTTTTCTTGGCACCATTTTATGTTGCAGAAAATGGTATTTTTGGAATATCCAAAGTCAGAAATAAATTAATAGTTAGAACAATTATTTTCAGGTTTATAATTTTGTTGAATCAAGGAAGAATGAGGGTTTTTTATTAAAGAAAAATCAAAATATTTTAAAATATTTTTTTTTATAATTAGCAATATACCTTGTATATTTGTAAATATATTTATTTTCGTAGATTAACTGTTACTACCGGGAAAAAAATATGAACATGGTGTTGCACGTCTAGTGAAATAACTCTTACATTTCTTAAGAAGGGCCACACGTTGACGGAACCGGTAGACTGTAAACATGTTCCTTGTTTAACCTTGAGGACTACCACTTACATGACCACGGCATGACCCTCCGCCACGCAGGTAGAGAAGTTGAATCATGCTTAAGTTTGATCTTGCTAGTTGAAAAGTGCCCAAGTTATTATTATTATTTTCTTAGAAGGGAAACCCTGTGTTGATCTTTCTTCCTCGCCCTTGTCTTATCTACAGCATGGACGCTCTTGTCTCGAGAGGAAAAACATCAAACTCACTCATGTCCTATATTCACATACACCGATTTTGGAATAGTAATCCCCATTTTGTATTATTATTCCGCAGATAATCGAAATGATTAATATTATACAATTTTTTGGTATCAGCGCGTCGCCGTCTCCTCACATATTCTGCGTTTTTGTGGTACATTTTCTTTTATGTTGGATACACAAACGTGAACCTGTCTTTCATCACTTGAGATCAACCCCATTCGCAGTACGCGTAGATATATTTTTTACTAGATTGGTTTTGCCCTATCTACAAGTCTTTCGAAAAAGTTTTTTTTCGATTTTCTGTGTATTTATAATAAGCCTTGTTCTATTTTTTATGGGATTGGAGTTTCAAGATTTATCTTATATGCTTGTTTTCTTGATCTTCTCTTAACAGCTCTGAGTGTTTTTTAAATTATGGATTACTATTTTTAAATTATTTTTTATAGTACACCCCGTTCCCAATGTAGATCCTATGCGTTCCGTTGGCTGGATTGTGATGAGATCAAAATTTCAAGCCAGAAGATACCGCATTATCCGGAAGCTTCGTAGAAAGTCCGGCGACATGCGTAGTTTTCTTACCTGAAGATATTTGTTTAAAGTGTTGTTCCTAAAACTTAACACTTTTATGCATTTATTCTCTCTTAATTTTGCGTCTCTTATCTCTTTAGATTTGTTTGTCTTGGAAAAGTGGTACTCAACATGTGCATTATTATTCTGGGATATCATAATGCAATTTTTTTTCTGCCTTATCCTACAGATTAATGAGGTTAATTCCACATTTAATTAACCAGTGATTCAGGCGGGTGTATCTAATATTCAAAGAGTCCTAATACTTTAAACGATGCAACGTAAATATTTTCTCAAAATTCTGTATAAGAATCAGGAAATCGAATTTGAAGGGTTTTAGAAATTATTCGAACAGGGCCATGTTATCCAATAAAATATCGGCAAAGGACGAATTTTTGCTGTTATTACATCTGAAACGGTGACAGATTTCAATGAAATTTTCAATATTATGAGAAAGAAATTCAAATGGTATTGATTTTGGGTTTATATCTAGATTTTTTTTATTTTAATGCAAAACGTGCAATAACGTTGCAATGTTATCGAATCGCTGAAAGAATATTTGTCTGGAGGGAGCCCACATGTTATTTCGTTCCTCCATTTGTCTGTTTTTTCATAGTGACTTATCTCGCTTAACAGAAAAGAAAAATTAAAGAAATAAAAATATAAAAATCATTTGTATTAGACTGGAAATTTCTTTCTTGGTGACGGGAGATTTTTCGTCTAAAATTATTAATGATAACGTAAAGGTTTTTACCAGAAAATATTTTAAGTTTGTTCTATAGTTTTTCCACGGTGGTAATAAGTCAACAAATCGTAAATTAGCGGTATTTTGAAAACTAAGTTAAATCATATGAAACCTGATGTGGCTCTGGCCGTGGCTTCGAGCCTTCCTAGAACTTTACAGTAACTGACGTTTCATGTGTAAAAAAATGAAGGAACGAGCAGCGTATCACTACACGTACGCTGTTGAGGATTGACGTTCCGATCACTTTCACTGACAGCGAAGGCGCATCTCGATATGTTTGTTCCCCCCTCATATTCCGGCGCCTGTCGCAGTCTCCGAACGCACGCCTCAGAAGTTATTTTCCCAGTTATCTGGATTTAGTTTGCTGTTCTGGAGAAGCATACGTCGTACATGTCGGAAACATTTTCTTTATCACCACTTGCCAAATTTCAACCGCACTAAAGAGAGAAAGTTTAAAAACTAAATTCATCATCTTGTTACAACACACAAACAAGTATATTGTGACTGATTATTTTTTTTCTCTACATTGCACATGAGTTTTACTTGCATCTACGTACTTGCGGCGCCAACTCTAGTCAATCTTCTGGAGTCTTACGTTTCTTGGATTGCAGAAATTGTAATTAAAAGATTGGATCTGAAATGTGAATTTCTTCGGGACCAGTTAGTTGTCCATATGAAATGGAGACGAGAATTAATAAAATGGGTGAGAGAGAAAGAGAATGTTAACATTATGCAGGAAACATAGTGACTGAAGTAATGTACGTTCATTAATTTTGTCTTTCTGGTAGCATGACAATTTTATATCCCCTAAAACGAATGTCTGGGAATATTGTTTCTCTCTGGAATTTTTAAAATATTTATCGTCAGTGTATTCCATGGTAGTAATAATTTAACCGATATCAAACAGCGGAGAGCGTTTGCGTTAAACGTGATGTAAAAGAGTGTAAGTTTTCGTATTTTTCCCGCGAAATATTTTTATTTTTTATGATGGATCCGTCCTTAGATATGTAGTTTACCAAGATATATGTTGAGGAAATATTCTTTTTGTGTGTGGGGTGGGGTGGAGGGCAGGAGAGGAGAGTTGGTGCATCCACGTTTTGAAGCAAGGTCAGTTCTTGTTCCCACCTTCATCCTAACACTGGACTTGATTTTGGCGCGAAGAGAAGGGGACGGTCGACCTTGGAAGGTGGCCGTAATTTTTAGAAGACAGCGAGCGCTTGGTCGGCTGGGAAATGAACCCTAACTGGATTCTTTTCTTCGCCGGTCGGAGTTTAAGCTCCGAAACAAGTATGTGGTGCATCTGCTCTTTGGGAAAGCTTAATTGCGAAGTACTCTAGAGCATTGTTCAAAGGAACACTCTTTTCGAAGGGTGATAGAAAAACTGTTTTCTTCTCACGTGTACAATTTATGATAAACTAATTTGTGTGTTCGATTTTCACGATTTATCTTCGTCAGTGTTTGTAAATATTGATTGATATCCTCTCTTTAAAACCCTACCATTTGCTGATTAAACGTAAATTATAGAGAATTAGATTTATCTAATACGAGATCCTCTTCGTTTATANTTGCTGATTAAACGTAAATTATAGAGAATTAGATTTATCTAATACGAGATCCTCTTCGTTTATATTTATATACTGTGCTTCGATAAATCGACTAAGTCACGCCTTCTTGGAAAACATATCGAACCTATTGATGTTGTGAATTCCACTTTAGGACAAATATAGATGTCTTATGGAGATCAAGAGTTAATATATACAATTTTTATTTCTCGTAATACGGAAATGAAAACTTTTTATAATCGTGCCGGGCGTGTAGTCAGGGAAAATACGAAATGAACGGGACAAGTGAGGTCGACGAAGCGCGTACATGTATATGTGGGAGGGAGGGTCTTGGTTCTCTCTGGTTAACAATGGGTAAAGTGTGGGAAGTGGAGTTACTTCGGAATGCGTCTAAACGGTGTTGGAACCGGGACGGGCGACGCCGCTCCGGTCGTAATGACTTCGGTTTATCGTGCGACATGGAGCTTAAATCTATTTGCGACACACACGTGTGTGCGTGGGACATAATGGTTGGGATATGTGGGACACTTGACACATCTTAATACGTTTTTTTTCGAGAAATGTTGAGTAATTTTTTCTTGTTTTGTTTGAGTTCTTGATAATTTTGAAATGAATCCTAACGGAAAGGTGTTAGCAGTTAATTGGGATTCATATTTCAATTTAATTTTAAATGGATTTTACCCCCACGTCAATATTGCGTACCTTTGGGAAATGTTTCAATTCACTTTCAAAATGCTGCATTTTATATTTTGGACAAACAATTTTGGAAGGACTATTTAAATTCACTTCTTGATATTGAAGTTAATTTTCACGTAGTATATCAAATAGCTTCTCAGGCCTAATTTTTAAGACGTGTTTCATGTTTTGTTGCTAAATACGGAAGATTTATTTTCTTTATATCTATTAAGGCTCTATTTTGTGTTATATCCCTTCCGAATTTGATAGAATAGGATCTCTGGTGTATTGAAAGTGAATTTATGTTGGGATACAACATAACGACTTTTCCTTATGATTTTAAAAGTTATGATTGTTGTGTGTCGTTTCCCATTTAAACGGTGTTGGCAATGTTGGATAAATTTAAATATATTTTGACAAGCTGTTGGGGCAACGTGCCTTTGATGATCACAACCTGATTTTGATCAGTTTAACACACATGATTAGAATAAGTGTAATTGGTTGGGGAAATGAAGGATGAAATCATATTGTGAAACTATCCGAGTGGTATGCAAAATCCTGTCATTTATTCTTGTAAAGTAAAACCGCGATCCAACAGTTTGATGTCGCTTGACCACAACTTGTCAAGAACTACTCATTGTTTTGTCGTGTGTAATAGCCGACTCACGATTTACTGTACTTTTGATTCTTTTCAAGTTTTCGTTGGAAAAATATGTATTTGAAAATACACCCACCACATGTCCCAGAAAATCATGAATAATACCAGTTACAGATTTTCTTGATCTCGTGATAGTTCTAGAGATGATACCGGATATCATCTCCTGTTGTGAAATTCACAAATGTCGTGCGAGTCTAATTGATCACTTCGATGCGCAGATCGTGAACTGTTAAGTACCTTTGATTTGCATTCTCTGTTACTCCTAAACGACCTCGATATGGGCGAATAACACAATCACTTCAAGGCTTGTTTCTGTCCTTTTGTTTTGTGGGTTTAATGACGAAACTGATCGCCTGGGTTTTACTCCGAACATTTTTCAATGTTTGTTCTTTCATCAACAAATTCTGTAGCAAAGCCCTTTTGCAAGAAATTCCTTCAAATGTTTTCTTGTTCGGTGTTTGTCATGGATAAAGAAAAGCTCTTGTAATACTTAGCTGAGCATAGTTTTATGAATAACGTTCTGAGAAGTATCTGGGAGGTACAGTATTTTACTTTTGAAATGCGCATAACGTATAATTTGCAAAGAAAATCCACGTTCAGAAGTCGTTACTATAGGTGCATTCTTTGTTGAGATATTTGTTGGAAAGAGTTATGTCGTTTTTTTAGAACAAAAAAGAAAATATTTTGACAGTTTCCGGGCCATGCCCTGAAATGCACTTCCTACTTAACGCCGGCTCACAAAATTTACAAGAAAAAATTAACAAATTGAAATAAAAACTTGAAACTCGACGTAAGTGTTTATAAAGAACATAGTCACCACCTAACAATAATNATTTATTGTCAAAAAACAGTACAAACTGCGTATGACCACGTGGAGGACAATAAACTAATTTACTCTCCGGAAGCAAGCAAGGGACCATCCCATCAATTCCGATCAAGGGCCCTAAGGCAGATGCGGATTCAAAATTTGTAGTTAATTGAATGATTAATTTTTACAAAATAAGATTAGTTTAGAATACGAGGAAAACTCTTTTTTCATGGATTTTGGCTTAATCAAAATTTGTATTACAAAAACAAATAATACAACTACGTAAATTTGAAGATATTTCCTTTAAATTAATGTCAGTTTCATTACATTCGGCCAATGCGTTGAAATTTGATCTACATAATTTGTACCCCGACAATTGTGTATTCGTACGCTTCGAATAATAGTTAAGAAAACGTTGAGGATCTGGGGAGGCGATGTGACCTGAGGGGAAACAGTGTGACATGATAAATAACCCCTATATTATATGTGGGTGATTATTTGTAAAATAGGACAAAAGGAGGCGAAGGATCGCTTTTTAAGTGGTTTTGCTCGCCGTATTTCTATTAAAAATCTAGAAATATAAATCATTTTTGTTCGCAACATTGGAAAGTGTGCTCTGAGGTAGGGATGGGATTTTATTAGGTTATTCGGCCAAATTTATTAACTACTTTACCCACATAGGTGGATATGGGTGAGGCGATACTAGTATTCATAGACAACACATCTTTCATTTATACTTTACCCACATTTCCACGAATCATGTTGTCTTCCTCAGGGCTTGGTACACATGTACTGGTCCACCAATTCATTGCGTGCACCACATGTGCAAACTCACATCATTTCTTCCCATCTCAACGAAACTTGTCTAACCACATACATGTCTGCACATGTGGTGCATGTAGTGAATTGGTAGACTAGTAGATGTGTACCGAGCCCCGAGGAAGGCAACTTGAGTTGCCGAACCGTCGACAAACTAATTAAAATATAACCCAATCGCAAGAATCGATTTTCGAAACTAATATTCCCTGCTATTTCCAGAATAAAAATTAAAAACAACTTCCACTTATAATGTCAATCTTGTGTTCTTGTGTAGCCAACTATTGACTCGATGCCTCAGTTATCGATACCCCACGGACTAGGGGTTGTTAGGGGAGTTGTTATACGCTATTCCAATTATTACTTGCCCCTCCGGTGGCTCAGCTTGCTTGCTCACCACCAAGTCACTCCGGGTTCAATACATGACTGGACCGGAAAAAAATTGTAGCTGTTCACTTGTATGTCCCAGCTCATATAGCAATTAAAAGGCGTACCCTCCTCGTATCCACCTCCTACTAAGACCTTCACATGGGCCAAAAAGTTGGTAATTCCAGCTAGCAGGCCCACATACTAACAATACCACGTACCTTCTACATCCTATCACCCCAAGCTTCAATAGCTCGTTACATTTCCCATTGACAATAACAGTCACAAGTACAATAAAAAAATTAATAGCTGTCGAGAAACTATCCTCGCACGTCCTTTTCTTCTGTAGGCTACTTAGGAGGCGCTGTTAACACGGTTGCATTTAACTTACAACCGGGCGACTGCGGCGGGTCCACGCCGCAATGCGAACAAACACTTTCTCATTTGTAGAAAGAAAGAATGAGGGAAAATCAAGACAATCGCGTGTGTAGTTGAAGTGTTATCTGACGATGTCGCTTTGTGCTGCAATGTGTAACGTGCACCCGTCCATTCATAAGAGTTTCTGGCCGTGGGCTGCACGAAGTCTAAGTTGACAATGCCTGTTGGTACATCGACTTTATAGATGCACCTACAGATATACAGTTATGAGGGACGGATGTCCAAAAGAGTTACAATTCTCATTCGTGAATTTGATGTTTGTGTATGTGATAGGGTTTTTTTTTCAGAGGAGGAGTTGTCCTTTGGGGGTGGTATGACGGCAGAATATTTCACATTTGAACTTGGGTTATGGCCTTTAAATCTTAATTTTTATTTTCGAATATCAAGTAATGTTCTCGAGAGATAACGATTATATTTTTCAGTGTGAGCATTATTCTTTCACTGATTTCATAATTATTCTAGGTAACTATAGTTGGAGGACTAACAAATGTACCAGTGTAATTAGGATATACATCCCACGAAGAATTTTATCTATTATGACCGTAAAATTATATTGTAATAATTTATTTTATTTTATCGTGGCCTTGAATTTTACTCGTTTATAATGTCTTGAATAAATAACTTTTTTTCATGGGCCTGCAAAACTTTGACTTGTATTTGTAATATTCGTACACATTAAAACGCAAAAGTTCCAGAATCTTTGCGTTCCTTTTCCCACAAATGAATTATCGCACTTTACAGCAGTAAAAGATGTGTAGATTTCCTATTGATTCATCTTTCACCTTCTTCTTTCCGAGATAACAGCATTTAAAAATTACATCAATGGAAAACACTTCACTCTTTTATTTGAAAAAGATGTTACTTGAGTCCCAAAAAATGACAGCTCTGACTTGCCTGACCATACTGGTAATATGTGGACGTAATGCTCCATTGTATTATCTTACACTATTCATAACTGCTATGATGTCCTGTTTACATGGTTAATGCTAAATATGAAACCGAGAGAAATTTGCCTGCAACTAGCAGATGTGGGAAAGAATTATCTGCCATATTATTAAGATCGATAAAATAGCCTTGCTAAATACAAAATTATATTATAAAATACAATTAACAACACTGCGTCAATAGTTTTCTAACTATTGGCACTGTTCCATGAAGTGTATTTTATGAACCATATCCCGTGCAAACCTGAAGAATACCAACGCTCATATTATCACACCGAATGTAAGTTACATTCAATTATTAGTGTATTATTGATTCATTTTGTAATATCATCGCACCGAAAGCCACGCGCGTCCCTTCATGCCACTTCTTTGCACCCCTGAAAACCTCCGCTCCCGTTCCCAAGCACTATCTCCTCAATTCCGCGACGGTCACGTGGCCAGCAGTAGCGGTGACATGCAACCGAGACAGCGACTCCTGCCACGGAAGCGTTGTGCCATTGTTCGATGTGTTTTTGTCTGAGTGCGATGATGAAACGAGCCACGCGGAAGCGGCGTTTAGCCACCGTCTGATAGGACTCCCGGTGTCTTAGTTAGCAGTTCGCACCCCGTGCCTACACCTCACGGATGTGTGACGCAACCCGTGGGACTTAGGAGGTTCGTCTGGAGTGCCGCAATGGCTGCTCATTAACACTATTGACTTCTTCTCGCTAGTTATTTTAAACATAAACCATTCAAACTCCTTATATAAATCTTCTTTTTTTAAAACCACTTTAGTTTACTTAAAAAGTATTTTGTGAGATAACCCCCCCCCCCCCCCCCAAAAAAAAATGTATATTGGGTATGTTTTTTCTTCTTAGATGAACGATTCGAAACCTCATCTCAATAAATTAATGAGACGTTTCAGAAAATCATGTTATTGGTATTTTATATTTATTTCTCAGTTGAAATTTATTTCTGAAATTCAAGAAAATAAAATCAAGGGCGCTAATGACCTTGACGTTGGCGAGTTCTCAATCCCCAAGAAGAGAAAATCTAATTTCTCATTTCTCTTTTAGTGACAAACTTCTATTTTCGTGTGCTGCTTTTAATTATTATTGATTCGTGTGAGATTGATAATTCTATTGAAAAAATACTAGTCGGTAATATTATTTCGCACAGCATTGGTACCTTTGTTTCTGGTGAAATAAGAGAATATAGTGCTGGTCACTCTCCGTCAATCCCCAGAACGAATTGCATTCTCAACTTGAAAGAATACCGCAATGAAACGGTTAACATTTTCCTCTGCCTCATTTGGTGTTACTTGGCACTTTGGTGTGAAATGGCCCTTTCCGTTCACAGCATTAGTTACCGCCGTTCGGCTTGATTTTTTTCTCTTTACACGGCATCCTGGAAGTAGGAAATCACGCCAGATTTATTCTGTTCACTGGTATATGAATTGTAAGTCAATGATTTTCGGGCTGAAGATTTCGCTTGGCTGATGGACCACCAACATCCTGAGAAAATGACTCCTTGCTGTAAATGTTCAGCTTTCTAACTATGATTCAGCTATTAGTTTGTGATTGTGAGCATTATAATTGTTTGTTTTATTTTGGGTAATCAATTTTTACGCCTCTTTTAATGCTCTGATTTCGATGATTTAATTATTTGAAATCTACATATTCGATAACGGTCACGTGTATAGCTTTCGCCTTGTATATTCTGTTTATGTAATATCTTGTTTCGTATAGAGAGTTTTTTTTATCTTTGATGCGAGACGTCAATTATACTTGGTGGCATCACAAAATCGTTATCAAACAACTGTCGTACTCATTGATATTCAATATGAGATAAATTGATTTGAGTTGAGTGACCTCGTGACACGTTCCTCGTTAATCATATTGCTTCATGAGAAAAAATAAAGGAAATGGATATTGTTTTTCTGCGATAAGACACATCAAGTATTTAATGCTTTCAGAAATGCCTTTAGTTGATTTTCGTATGTTTGCCCTTTGATAAGTTTTCGAATTCTGATCACTTTACGCGGCAAAAGTTATTCTTCGCAATTTAATTGATTGTTCCTTATATAAATTTTTTGAAGTTAAATGTAGGTAACTCATTGAAAAAGTAACTTTCGGCAAAATAACTTGAATCTTGTTAATTTTTCCTCGGATTCTACATGGTTTAAACATACACAAACTTTCGTGTATGTATATGTTTGATTTACTTGTCGACGTACGTCATTACTTATCATGCACGATGATGACTCTGGAGCGCGGCATTTTCTTACTTTGACTCGTGTCATATAAATTTACTTAATAAGGTATCTCAAGAGTATTACACCAGAGAAGAGACCCTAACTTTCTTCCCACTTCCCCGAATCCACGTGAAACATCATAAAATTGCCGCAGCTTTTCCGCGAGGTTCAGGAAACAAGGGACTTGGAATTCTATCCTTGCTTCTCCTTCCTATTTTCCTGCAGGATCTATTCTTCTGTAACAGACTTGAAGGAAGTGCTTGTCGCAATAAGTCTTGCCTCGTGGCGCTACAACCACTTCGTTAGCCATCCTTCGCTTCCGAATGATTCGTTCGGAACCGACAGAAGACAGAAGTATTGCGTTGCATTCAACAACATCGTGAGTCTTGCGTTATTGGCGCGGCGAAAAGAAATAATGAACGTGCAACGAACTCGCTTGTTTCGATGAAAGTTACTGGCTCCTTTTCTTCGATGACCGTCGGGAGTGGTACGAACAGGAGAAATTGTATTGTTTCGTGGAAAGATGTTCAGGTTCGATTCATTAAGAAGTGAGTCACGAACAATGTTTCTCAAAGGTTTGTTCCTCTTTAACATTATTGCCGAACCGAAATGTTTCGATAAGTTTTCCGAAACGATTTTTTGTTCTTTGATATTTTTGGAGAAAACCAAAAACTTAAATGACCAAAACTTAAATGTGGTTACGTTCAAAACCCATGCCATTTCACCCGACATTTTTTTACTTTTTACTCTTTCAGTGAATTTTAGACATTTTTATGAACCAAAAGTTAAAATGCAGCTAGAGAAGGAATACTTACGCCATTTTCTCTCTCTCGTATTTTTTTAAAATTTAGTTATTGGGTATAGCTCCGTGTCCTGCTTCTGAATTGTCTTTACTGAAAATTTTGGTTTGTTATTGAAATATGTAAAAACTATTTTAATCTTTATTATGGGATATGCATCATCTATAAGTACGGAAAAAGAACTGGAAAACGTGACAAATTACTAATATAAAATATAATAATTTCTGTTTTAAATCGTTTTGCAATCAGTATTTCAACTAAATTTATTCTGACTTTGAAATTTAGCCTTCAGTCTTGAATTCATTCGAAATCCCTACGCATTTTCATATAATTCGTGACAATTTCTTGTATTTCCGAAGTTCAACTTCGTCTAAAGGAGAAGTAACTAATGTTTTTGTTGTATTTAGTTCAAAATTACCTATTGGAAAAACTTTTAAGGCATTATTCACTAATGAAACACATATGTCAAAAAAAGTCACCAGTTTGGGGAATGTTTTTAAAGACCCAATACAAATATAACGGAGTTAAATATCTTGAAATTATTGCTCCATCAGATCCTAAGTGGTTTCCATCTAAATGCAGCACTCGTCGCGCGCGTGTCCTTCACTCACCCACAAGGAAGGGAGAAAGAACTCGCTCTTTGAGGAGGAAGCGTGCGTGGCACCCGTGTTTCGCCCTCCGGCTCTGCAACTTCCGCCCTTCCATGAGGGGAAGCAGCGGGACGCCATTCCTCGTGCACACGTGCCCTTTATGTCGAGCAGGTGGTGAAGGGCGACACGCGAACAGCCGTCCTTCGAGCACTCTCCCATTGACAACATTGAACGGCGTTTTATATGAAGATTCTTGTTATTCAGTAAACTGAGACATCAATGTTGGTTTTTACGTTATTGGCATACATGTTACAGAGTAAAAACATGGTTATCGTCTTATTAATATTCTTGTTATTAATCTCGAATTTTGAGTTATTTTCATAGTTACGATTCATTGGCAAGATATTCGGAATAATTGAAAGATTTGCTAAGAGAAGGTATTTATTAAATATTTTTTGTATTTAGTTAATACAAATTTGATGATACTCTAGATATTATAATCAACTACTTTTACTTTATTATATTTGATGAGTGTTTTTTTTTCAGAGACATATATTTTCACGTTTTAAAATTTGTTCATTTTCCCCTCATTCTATTGTAGTACGTGGATTATAACGAAAATGTGTTTCAGTCGTGTTCAACGATACATATTTTCTTGTTAAAGTACACTACGTACTTTGAGGTTTTGATAAAAGAAGGGAACATTGAATACCTTTAATTTCGTTAATTTTGAAATTACTCTATTTGATTTGGGAAAAAATAATTGTCTCTTATCTAATAGTAAGAAAATATTCCATTAATAAATGGTATATAATACTTTTGAATCCAAATGATACATTTTTTTTGTGTGTGTGTGTGTGTTTCCTATAAAACAGTTTTGTTGGATAGCTCTGTTTGAACTGACGCTCATTTGATGACATGTTCGTCATTGTGCCAGTGAATGAATGAAAACGGACTCATTATGTAGCCACAAACACACTCTGGTAGTCTGGCTTCTATCTGTAACGTAAGACGATACATTACGCGTTGTGTTAGCGATTTCAACATCACGGTTCAGAGTGCGTGCTCAGATTCATCATTGAAAAACAGTTCTGTAACATCTCGCAATTTGTAAATTAAAATAAAATCATGAGTAACCATAAAATATGAGTAATTATAATTCCCATTTAAGATAAAGGGATATTTTATTCGAGTTCTCGTTTATTAATGAAAAACATCTGAGAGTCCAAGTCGAACAAACAATAGATAATTCACCATATTACACGACAGAACATGTTTTTTCCTTCATGTTCTACAAATTATTTTTGTGGTAATTTGAAGTATATCTGCTACTCCAGCAAAAGTAGAAGGGCTTAGTCATTAAATTGATAGAAATAGATATGACTAAGTTGAATTAAAAGATAAATAAAAAATTCGCTAACATATTTTGAGGTGCCGAGAGAATTTTTCAAATAATAATTTCGTATTCGAGGAGCCTTATGAGGTTAAAATCATTCGTTTCACAAAAAAATCGTCTGTAATAAAGAACTGTTGGTATAGCAATATCCGTAAAACGTCGATATCTTTCTTATCCTGAAATAACCTTGGTGTTGAAAAGGCGAGACAGATGGCGAAAACAGCACCCTCGATCAATAGTTTTCATTCTAGATATAGCTGCGTGATTGCTCTGTCCCACGCACAGGGCGTGGTTTGATACGGACATGCATGCAATCTGGTCGCCTTAGTACAGATTAGGGTCGGGAGAACAGAAAAGAGATTGTGTAGGAAAATATGATTGGCAGTCTCTTTAGAGGTTTACTCTCAAAGGGGCAATTGACTGAAAACGAAAATGGACAGCCATACGGGGAGACTATAATTAAATCAGAGTAGAAAGAATGGAACTCTCATTGTTAAATTTCAGATCAACTACGACTTTGTTGATTACATTTAGTTAATAAGAAAACAGAACAGGGAACATACTAAAGAAAAACAAAAACGCAATAATTATTGTATTCAGAGGCGCGTTGTATTCTATTTTTATTGAGGCCGTAGTATAGAAAAGTATATTATACATTAGTACTCGCATAAGTTATTTACAAACTATACTCGAATACTATTTACTTTATTTTGTGTTTCCTTTATTTTAACTCACAACTTCCGAGTACATATTCGTGGAGGAGTGTTTGCAATGTCAACAACCAGATGAAATTTGCGACGGACCGGGACTCGAACCCTCGGTGGCGACGAGCCGGGTGATGCAGTGGATAGCACACCTGCGGCCAGAGCAGGAGTTGCCGGGTTCCAGTTCCGATTCGTCAGAATTTTCACCTGGTTGTTGACGTTGTATGTTTCCTTTAATATACATACCGTGTACAGTGAAATTTTCGCTTTCAAACATAATGACAAACATTTAAAAAGTTTCCATTTTTAAGAACAAACATAATTAAGATTTTAAATTTAATTCAAAACTTTAAAAAATGAATGTTATTAGGATTTCTTGTTAAATTTATCAGTAATTTTTTGTACGAATTTTTCTCACTTTTATTGTCAGGGACGGAATAATTTTCCTTGAAATGTATTTCTCTAACCAGTTGTCATTTTAAAAGAAGCCAATGTTTAGATGTTCAACGCTTTCACTGCAGTATTCATCAATGCAATCTTCATTTCAAATCTATCAAATTTATTGGAATTTTTGTTAAAGCTCTCGTTTTTTTTTTAAAAAATTAAATGCAAATAATAATATAAATAATAACATTTGCCAATAAATAAATTAGCGAGTGTCTTTGTTTTTGGAACAATTTTATTTAAAAATTCGCTCATTAGTATTGGACGTTTTTGGTATTTTATATATCGTAGACCTCCGTAATTTTTGCCTTTTCAATAAATTTTATCATCTCTTGGTCCATAGTTCTTGTTTGAAGAAGTTTCATTTTAAGTCGAACGTCCCTTTCTCTTAGTTCGGATTTCTTCTCGAGAACGGAAGGTGTGCAATTTCTTCTTTTAGTAAAAATAAAAAATGGGAAGTCCAGACCATCTCCAAAAAACGTGTGGCGAGTGCAGAGAGCGAGGAATGTGGTCCATGAATTATTCAGAGAGCGTGCGAATATTCTGTGAACGTTCGAATCGTAGTTCGCCGTTGTTTACTCTCTGCTTATTCCCTGGAGTTCATTTTATTTACTGAACACACTCTTCGTTGTTTCGAAAGTATTGCTTTAACATGGACGTTGTCGCGCATTCCTTGCAAATCTACTCGTGTCTTGGCAATGGGACCTTATTTATATGAAAGAGTTGATGATTGTTGGGATGACTGTTTCGAATTATTTTAAGAAATGCGAAAACTTCTTGTCTCTCTATTTCCAGACCATATAACAATTTTTGTGTTACATGTCCTGAAATGACTTTTTGTCCTTCTTTGGTCGGACGGGGGGCGGCGGCGGTAGAGATACTGTTACTAAAGGGATGCGGAATGTTACTTCCCGTTGAGTAAATTTTAATTTATATCTCAAACGTTCTAGTAACTGTGACGTATTAATTATAAAAAATGAACAGATAACTCACTTTTTCAAATTCACGAAATGTACATCATACAATATGCCGAATTATTAAATTTTAGAATTGTTTAAATAATAGTGTATGTATGACACTGCTGGTACGTATTGACTTGAACTATATTCTTTCTATCGGATTTGTGTAATTTTAGTAGTTCTGCGTAGGATGCGGCGTTTTGTGGATTCGCTATTGTTAGGTGAATCGTAGGTAGATCTCCGGTGGGCGAATAGGGACAGTCGACGACAGCTGTCGAGTGAGATCAGTGTTGCCACATCGCCGTCTCCCTGCAGCACCTGTCGCTCAACTTGTTTGTTCCTTCAGATGTGAAGACAAATCATATGAAGTATCGTGTTCATACGATTCCTTTATCTCGTTTCAGGTAGTCTTTGAACGTTTTCCTCTTTGGAATATCGTAAGTTATCGTAAAATGCACTGTGCTATCGGACGCGTATTTACTCTTGCTCCTTATTGCTCGCTGTTTTCTTACAATTTTATAACGTGTTTCTATTAGATAAATTCGATGGGTCATTATAGTTCAGTACCGTTTAAAATTATTTCACATCTTGATTTAAATTGAACTGAATTCTGCTAGTGTCTTTTCCAATCCTGGATGTTAAATATTTGCTGGATTTTTGTGTTTCTGGGATTAGTTGTTTATTTAAAGCTACTCAAGTTTTGACAAGCTATGGCGATGCCGTGTCTCTTGCAGTAGACTATGTTTTGAGAAATGTACTCGCAATTCTCAAACTATAATCACGCTCGTGTGGAAAACTCTCGTATTTGCGATTAGTTTAAATAAACGAAATTATTCTGAAGTTGAAATTTCTATTGGATCGTTGGAAAATTATGGAAGAATTTTCGAACAGAATATTTGGCATTTAAATGACCAGAATATCACCTTGGATTTCTATGATTTTGTTTTTGTGCTGTATCCGCTAAATAGATAAGGTGTAGGACCTTTCTACAAATTTTAATCATTGTAAGTAGTTTAAGTTTCATTTCGTGACAATCTCGAAATTCTGCGAACGTATTGTTTCTTACATTTCCGTACACATGAGCAAGATAGGCATGAAGTGTTTGCTGTTGTCAGAGAATCGTCTTCTTCCAAACTTGTAGCGCTCAGCATTTCGGCCTAGAAAGCGTCGACAGGGCGTGATCGTCTGCCGTCTATTCCGCCGCCCTACTGCCACCTGACGGAGCAGTTGCGAAATGTCGTATGGCGCTTTCGCGCTTCGTTAGCGCTGGGGGCGGCACCTTCATCGCGGCGTTCAAAGCACGATGCGGTACCTCGACCAGGCGCCAGGCAGAATGCAGATACGAGGGACGAGATACGAGATACGTGGCGTTTGAAACCAGGCAAAGAGTACAGAGAAAAGTTCACTTTTTGCTACTATTAGTTTCGTATTGGTATGAAAATAAAGTGGGGAAGATTTCACTAATTTGCATTCAAATTGGGAGACTGAAAAAGAAATTGTTGATCCTGTTGCTGATATGCCACTGTATTATCGTGCTAAAAGTCATTAGTCTATCTAAAATATTGGTCGGTATACAATTAATATATTTTTGTTGGACCAAGCGTGGATCAATTCCAGAATTTGTACATTCAATTTAAGAGCAGCGACTAGCTCGGAAAACACACGACATGGTAGCCAAACGTCACTGGGTATTAAACCTGCGTACTTCGAGACTTACGTCATCCATTTTAGAATTTGAAAGGGAATAACTACATCCACCGTGAGAAATGAAGCACTAGTTGAAGTAAATACGGTAAGTTTTGACGGAAGACTTACACGTTTTTCACATCATTTATGATCAGTGTGAGAAACGTATTAATTTGGTTATGATTTGAATATATTGGTTTGGTTTAGTAGAATATCGAATTGATGTAAAACATACAAATCAAAAAAATCAATATATTATCTAAAACTATTGGGTTGACAAATGTTATATATTTGTACATAAATTGTTTAAATATTCTTTACGTCCATTTATACAAATACTTAGTTAATATACGTTTACTTTGATCATTTTCTTTACATTTCGACGCTGGATTGTCTTCGTCAGGTAATATCAAAACAAATTAACTAGACTTCGTTTATGACAAAGATTTCTTGAATTATTGTGTCAATTTGTTTTGTTATTAGCTGACGAAGATTCAGTCGAGAATCGAAACTTAGAAAAATATCACATAATATTTGTCCGTTCATATCGTTAGCAGTATTTCATTTTTATACGAATTTAAACATAATAGTGAACATTGAAACCAATTACCAGTTGCTTGTTTTTGTTTGTTTGTTGTTGTTGTTGTTTTATTTTAATTTCATCTGATGTTATGAATAGTCACTGTGAAAAACAGAATAAACAGACTTCCTGTTCGGCATGTGTATTCTAATTGAAGCCTCATTGATCAAGGATGTAACAATGGTGGGTCATGGTGGCGCGTGTCCGGTCCGGTCCGGCAGAGACGGCACATTGCGTGTTCTGCGTGGGTGGGTTTTCGACATCTCAATCAGTCTGCACACGCGCTCGCTATAGAGCTTTGCACTTGCAACATGGCCACCATCGATTGGTATTTTGCAGTTTGTGATCTCTTGACGCCTATGTTGATATGTATATTTCTATCACGAACCGGAAGTGCAGAATACCAAACTCTGCGGCAAGACGCAGAACTACTAAGACGCAAAGCTCTATCTATACCCAGGTATAGCTTAGTCGAGTCAGTCCGCTTTCGGACAAAGGTAAATGGTAACGGAGATTACGCCCGCTGTATGTACGCTCTGTTAGGGACAGCGGACTTCCATTTCTGTGATATTTCACCTTTGGTCGCAAGCGGGCTGACTCGGCTGACTCAACTTTACCGTGTCACCCTTAGGTACAGCTCACCCTTCGTCTTAAACATTCCGGTCACTCTCTTTCAAAATTATGTACTACGCTGCAATATTTTTGGGTTTCGAGTTTTTATACGATTTATTATGAGTTCTCTTGCATGTTTTCCGTGCTTCGATTTCTTTTAGTGTGATTTGTTCTTCGACGAAATGAGGCGGACAATTTACAAGTTTTGAGTCGTTTATACCTCAATCTACAGAGTCACACTTACTATAAAATAGTTATAATTAAGTAAAATTTCGTATTTCTCATGTTTGATTTTTTACTTCTTCTGGGTTGGAAATGTGTAAAATACATTACAATTTACGGTCTTTTCTGAGCTATTCCGATCTCCAAATTAAATCTCCACATCTCAATTTTAAATTAGGATGTATACAAATATAAACAAATATGTATTTTTGTAAAATTCATAAATAATTTTTCCGTGACCGTAGATCTGGATCATTTTGATCTTACTTTTTTTTTTATATTTTCATAACAAGTATGGTTCGTTTTCGTTTACAAATATGAACCTAGTCATGTTTCTTAATAAAGTCTCAGGTAGTCCAGCCTTTCGGATCAATAGGTTATTTTTAGAATTCTTCGTCTGCGGTTGAGAGAACTAATAGAAGTACTCAGTGGTACCGGAACTCATTTGCCACGTGTGACATCCGTGTGTTCCCCACCCCCATGTCCGTTCGTGTCAATCGCTGAAGTGCTGTCGATTGCCCAGTGGGCCACCCACACGTCAACCTCTACGCGCAGGCACGACAAGGAAGGCGAATTTGGGTTATCTATTAGTTCCCTCTCACGGTCGTACACACAGGCGTCGGATTCATTTATTATACCAATACTATGTTGCTTCATTACGAGAGCGTACGAAACTTCGGCAGGCTGTTCCAAGAGCGACACAATAAGGACCGTTCAGATATTGGTGATCTGTAATTTGGGAATGGACTTGTGGATTTGCAGAAGCAATATTCTTTGGCTATCGACTCGTATGAAGATGTTTTGTACAATTGAATTTGGAGTATTGGTCATGTTCAAATTTAGGGCGCGAGTGAAAATGTTAAGTTTCCACGATAAACTTCACTCCGTGTTATAACTGGTCTGTGACAATAGAGAATTGCTTTATTACTAATATGATAAAATAAAATTAACTGCGTTAATGATGGTTGCTATCTTGCTCTCCAAAGTCGAGTGAATTAGATCATGGAGTTATGATTCATGTTTGTGGTTATCTTTTTCTATCCTCATGTGTCCCTTCCAATTTTTTTTCTATTCCTAGTCGATTGTGGATCAACGAACCTTTGAATTTTTGTTTTACTGTGCAGACATGTTTATAGTGTCAAAATGTTTAAAACCTTTAAGCAAAGAGTAGATTTAAACTTACTAATCCTGTTCACTGAATTCATTTTCGGTTTGGGAGTCGCAAAAGAGAAATTTCTTTTTCTTGGATGTAAAAATACGATATAACTCTTCAAGAAAGCTCCGAGAAAGAAGATATCTTCATAGCGGATGAGTAGTTGGGAAACGAATAAGGTAATGATCGTCACGGTTATCCCTTTATATGAAATAACACAATAGTTGCATTTGTTAAAAAATAATATTATTTTTCAAGAAATATTACGTACTCATATGAACGCATACACTGATTAAGGACAATTTATATTTATGATATTATTCTCCTCGTTTTCTTAAAATTTTACTCATAAAACGTTTGCTGGAGTCCGTGCGATTGGCAACTAAAGTAGAATTAAGAAAATAACTCCTAATGTTGTAAGAACACCTAAGTGCATAAGATGTTCACCATACTTAGACCGGGAGGATAACCTCCGTTTTGTAGAGAGGTTCCATCGCGTGACTCGGGTAGAGTTATGACATAGCGTGCACACTTTTTTTTTTGTAAATGTCTTCCTGGGTGACCGGCCGCTTTTAGGTAATCCACTCCCCGCAACTCGTTTACCCACATCACCTTGCATGCCGTATTTACAATAGTATAAATATTACTATTTGTGTAATATGTTCTTTAATTTAATACTTAATGTTGAGTAGAATAATATAAATTACTGGAAAAGGCGTTCGTAAATAAAATTACAGCAAATTGCTTGCCCATCATTATTTAAAATATATTCCCATTTTTGTTTTGTTTTGAATTTTCAAAATACATTTTTGGAATTCGCAGTTTCCGAGGAGCATATAAAAAAATAAAAATATTTCTTTGTTCTAATTAGAGTATGCAAGCGCACAGAGTATGGAAGTAGATCTTACACGATCAAACTGGGAACAACTTATTACAGTAAATATATTGGCATCGTATACATAAAACTGACAAAAATATTCATGAAAGGTAAATTTTTCTCTTCACAAATATTAACCATGACCTTTTTTAGTTTTCGTGACAATCTAAAATAATTGCGTGGGTACGGATTAGCCTTGAAGCCTAACTAGCGTACTGTGCCTGAACCTGTCTTATGTCCTACTTCTGAGTAGGGTGTTCTTTTGTGATTGTAGCCACTGCTCAGTCGCCGAGAGCGTCGGGAACCGCCCGCTGAAAAATCGTTGGCGAGCTGGCAGATCGCCAGTTTTTAACGGACTTCAGCGTCTTCGCAAAAGACAAGACACTTTCTTTTGGACTGTGCGGGAACGATAGACGAACATGCGAGATGTCATTGGTTTTTACTTTTGTGTTTTGTTCCGTTATTTTGATATGAAATAGATTTGATTACGTTAATATCTTCGTAACATTTTGAATAGTTTAGTGCATTTGAATAGAATGTCACCTACGAAATTTAATACTATTTTTATGTTGAGTTTGTGTTTGCATATATTGACTTGAGTTTGTGACAGTCATAATTATCTTATTTTAGTTCATTTTCTGATGTTTAGAGCGAAATGGATACTGGAAAACAATAAGATTACATGGTGTAGAATTTCTATTTCCACGATTTTAAATATTTCAAATAATCGAGTGTGAACTCAGCGAAATATCAGCACGCTTTCTAAGTCCACCATATTTCATGTTTCTAAATAAAAAAATGTGGGAAAAACTATAATGCTTCGCTATTGCTACACATAATTTTTGGAATATTTCTCAGTCTACGTTCGTATGTTATGTATGTATTCTTATAAATGTGAGAATTGCGCTGTAAACTGTCATTAATTGCCATTGTCTTTCGTCGTCATAGACTTGGTCTGCTATCAAACGGCTACCAATTGTCATATGAAATATTTTGGCGATGACTCATATAGTCGCATGAGGTCTCCCCCGCCTTTCCGCTCACACCTTACGCAACTGACCTTGGTTCAAAGATTCAAACCACTCCGTTGGATGTTGTCTTTCGACTGTACCTTCCATTGTATCAACTATTCATTCCATATGCTACGCTGTAGTTTCTGAACAGTAATTAGATAGTAATAAAAGAAGATTGAATATTATGAAGCGTCCGTTTTCTTGCTGAAATTAATGAAAACATCTAATCAATGAATAAATAATTTGTGATGAAATTAAAGTTTAATTTTTTTGTGCGATGCGTTGAAAATACTCGTTCACAGAGACAACTCTATGAATGTGAAGACTAGGTTTGGAAGTGAGATCCAAATCCAGAAGAAGGAAAGGGTTTCTCTATACCTTTGGATATGACAACTCAACCTTGTAGTTCGGATACTATAAGGCAGGGATATCACATCTTAAGCTTGAGATTTCTCATCTAAAAGTTGGAATGAGACACCCTAATGGGAGAAATCCTTTCCCTCTCTGGATTTGGATCTCATATGCAAACATGTTCTTTCACTGTACTTTTTAAAATTCTACTTCACAAAATAGTTTTTAGAAAGGTGGCTCTTTTTCCCGGAGAAAGTCCTTTTCCGAAAAGGAATCTGAAATTGAATGATTATTCAATTCGTTCTCATATCATTTACCACGAACGAAATTAACATTTGTTCGTGTACAATGGATTTGGTTTTAAAGTTCCAAAATTGTGTGTTACAAGAATTTCCTCGATATTTTGTTTACGTCGGAATATTTTTACTTTTCAGGAACGTAAAAGAACATTACTAGAAGTCAGTGTAAAAGACTCTTAAATACTTCTTATGAAACACTTTGCAACGTGAAGAGACCATATCTTACAGTCGTTGACAACGCAAAAGTAGTAGCCTGTTGAGAAAGAACACACGAATAGGACAGCATGACTCGTATGCAATGTTCATGTCCACTGCCGTTTTGGCTCAATTCCCATCTGCGAGACGATCTTCTACAGAGTCTTGTGTTTTTCATGCGTTACGAACATTTCCGTGTGATGTTATCCTCAGCATCCATCAGTACGTCTCATTTGTACGCATGTAAGGTCACGAAATATGGGAGTTCCTTTCCTTTACTTTGTATTCTGTAGAATATTGTCGTACTTTTTCGACATATCTCAAATAGCGAGTTCCTTAGATGTCTCATTAATGGTTTCGTGTACTGAATAGCTGTGGATAATTCATGTCATGTATCAGAGGAAACTAGCATCACGAGAATATTACTTTATTTTTGTGTGTGTTATTTGTCTTGTGTCTGTTTCACAAATTTATAACTATATGTAAGTGTATGATAAATACTTATGATCTCAGAATCGCTTTCATTTACAGGATTACAAGTCCTGATGTCGTAGTCATGAATTTTACTTCGAATATTCTAATCGTTACTTCTAGTTGGTTTTTTTAAATTTACTTGTACGTTCGAAATGAAAATGAAATTAATTTATAAATGACACTGTGCATAATATTGTTTTAATGACTTCAGTGGTTGCACAAGCGCAGTAAATGTCTAAATGTCCTACGACAACCTTATTAGGAAAAAAGTAGTTTTTAATTGCTAGCTTCTTTTTCATTTGTTTTCTATTTGATGTCTGCGAGATCACTATCAACTATTGACAATGGTGTGTGTGTACCTAGCTTTCTTCTGAAGCGACCCATCCTCTTCGTTTCTTTCCGGTCGAAGGATTCCCAATTTCTCAAGGAAGAACCTCCCCGCTTCTCCCAAGACGAGCGAGCCGACTGCTGCTTCTGATGTTACGACGCTGTGTCACGCAAAGTTCTGTCTTTCGACACGCGACGCCACAATTGTGGCCCGATTCAACTCCTTGGTACAGAAGAATAACGGGACGCGCGTTGTCTTGACAACCTTCAGAAAGTGAGATTGACGTGAGCAAAAAGATCCCCTTCTGTTGTTGCGTGCGTTCTGTCGGCTTTCCTGCGACGGGATTGATTTTTCTTCGGGAATTATTTTTTGCAATTGTAGACAATTACCGTATTGGAAAGGTATGGCTTATTAGATGGACAATAGTGCAGGTCACTCCGAAACGAGTTGTTCTCTTTATTTCGTATTCCTATGAAGTTTCAGTTCTACTGTGTTCCCGAAAGTCATTCAACATTTATGAGCTGTGAACGGACTTGTTAGCAGAAGAAAACACAATAGTTACACATACATTGTCTATTAAAGCTTTGGGGTGAAAGAGTAAATAATATCGTATGAAAAACAATATAACATTTTCACCTCTTATTTAAAAACTAGTCGAGTTTTCACTGAATTGAGATATTTTCATGAATTCTATTGTTTGTTGCTATATATTCAGTAATTTTAGAATTAAATTTAGCATTATGTTTTTATGAAATAAAATTTTATTCAAATGCTTTTAAACTTGAGGTTTCCGCAGTTGACGCCCTGATAGTGGTCAATAGCGGGAAAACGTTGTGTAATTAACGATGAAAGAAAATTGGTGTCGAAAATGTTTGCTAATTATGTTAAATTTCAATATTTCGCCTAATTTTTCTTACTTATTCACAAGGTTCTTAAAAACATCTCTCAACTTATTTCTTGCTGTGATTTCAACCCCGATGAAAAAAAATTTTTTTTTTTAGGACTTGTGATCTGTTCCTACCGTGAGTTATTGTCCAATATAGTTTTATCCGTACTAAAAAACGATTCTACAATCTCCTTTGTCTTGTTTGACATTGCTTGGAATATTTTTTATATTATTGTTTGTAATGGCATTATATTGTTAAGAATACCTTACATGCAAAAACACATGTTAGCAGGAGTCGAGATGATTGTCTGAAGGTCATCAATTCCATAACATTGTCAGTGCATGCTTTACTTGACAGACATGGACATATATTATACGATATTCTGAAGGTCTTGCAATTAAAGCATGTTTTGGTGAATGTAATGTCTAATGTTTTAGCAATTAGAAGTGATTACGACAAATATTTAATCAGTTTGCGAAAGAACATTTAAATATACATCATGAAGTTTCGGTAAGTTAGTGGGTGGGGCTTCATACTTAGTGCTTGCGTGTGATGTAGAGTACGACGATGTTTAGTTGTGTAAGTCACAGCTAAGATATCAATAATATTTCGTGTGAAATATTGGTATTGGTACTCTTATGTGATGGTAATGTTTTAAAAATACACTATGCGTATAATGAAAACTGTATTTATGGATGCGACATTTTACGATGTTAATTATACGTATATGATTTTGAATCATATGTGAAAGTTTCTTTATAGATTAAGTTCTTAATGATTATTGTGCTTAGTATGGATACTGTAAAAGATATTAATGATTTCCACAAATCTTAATGGGAAATTGAATGAACAAGGAGTAATAATTCTCCAGTTTATTTAGATAATAGTATTGATATTCANATTATTGTGCTTAGTATGGATACTGTAAAAGATATTAATGATTTCCACAAATCTTAATGGGAAATTGAATGAACAAGGAGTAATAATTATCCAGTTTATTTAGATAATAGTATTGATATTGCTAAAATTTTAATAACAATTAATATAATGTACAAGTTCACATGTTATTTCTTATCTTTAAAATTTGGTACGTCGTGTTGTGACGAGTATCGCTATCAAAGAAGGAACGTCTAGAGAAGCTATTTTATATAATAAAAAATTAATCTGAGCTATTATATATTCTTTGTAGGATTGTGTTGAACATTTAAAGAGTACTGACCTGTATAGGTCTACATTGATGTACAGGTCTACATAGACACTAAAGTAACGTTATCAGTGATTTTTTTTCGTAAATCAAGAAAAAATGATGAATGCCTCACATTATTTTAGGTTCTCTGATTGTTTTCGTTCCTATTCAATTCCGTGAGATGAAACATAATTGAAACTAGTCCTGAAGATTTTGCAGGAAGCCTTTGTATCCAGAGTAAATTCTGATGGCTGATTTTTTTTATAAAGATACAAGAAAAATATATCTCCAAAGTTCGTCTTATCCTTTATTTGCTCAAATCTTTCCAGATCTTTTTGTCAGATTTGGTTACAACTCAAATTTTATTCATGAAGATTTAAATGGAAANCCTGTCTCTTATACACATCTAGATGTGTATAAGAGACAGACCTAAATCTGTGTTCCGGTAAATCATTTATTATTATGACCTGATATACCTCTTGGTTTTTATTTCTTGAGAAGGGCTACCCATTTGAGGAACCGAAACGTCGAAAATATCAATGAACTTGACTGGTATGTTCTTGAGAAAATTTGGTTTGGTTATTATATCAACCAGTAATACCTGTTCTTTATAAAATTACTGAAGTAATAAAATTAATTGAATAATGGACCCTTACTTCATGCATTGAAAGGTGTTTCCACGCACACCAAACGTTCCCTTTATTTTGTAGATCAGGTGGTGCTTCTCGAGTGGGCCAATATGGTGGCGTCGTTTCTAAAGAGGTCGTTCCACGCCTCACGGCCTTGTCTCGACCTGAGGAGTGTTATGAGCCCCTGGTCACGCAACCCAACCACTCGCCAGCCACCATACAACAAGCGAAGGACGGACGGACGCACGCTTCCCAGTCAGTCACGGACTCACTTCCGTTGGGGGGTTACGATTGTAAACGGGGGCAATAGGAGGACGGGTTGTCCAGGAGAAGCCACCACCGATATCGTTTGTGTGATTCGATGCCATGAAAAACAAGTCTTTTCATTCGTACTATGTTACGATCTTTTAAATTGTATTATTTATTGACATTGTTCACGTTTAGTAACATAATGGAAGTCAAAACTTGGTTCTACAATAACCTGATGATGACAGTAAGCAACTGTTGAAACGTTATGAACTTCAATAAAATGTATATGATTTATTCTCCTAATCCAAGGGAAAAATCTTATTACTTGCCAATATCACTTTCTAAATAAGCTGACGCTATTTTTATAGACTATATAATAAAACTTAACGACCTATAGAAGTTGATATTGATAGACGTAAAATATTTTATTTTATGGAACTAAAATTAATGCATTTCAAGCTGTACTAAAGTTTTGGAGTTTTGCGATTGTTCTAATATAATATTCTCTTCCACACGATATTTGCTAAAGCGAAAAAAGTTTTAACTAGTTACGGATATAATTATGGTAATTTTATCCAATAGTAATTGTACCCCTTGAATTTGCTCAATTTACGAAGAAAATATTAACTTGAATTATGTATGATTTTTTGGTCTTATTAATTGATTTGGTATGCCCATCAATGTAAGGTTCACTGAAATGGTTTTGTTATGATGTGGGTGGTAACATATTAAAGATAAAAACGTATATTTGAGATGTGCGCCTGCGGGAAAGGCGACTTCAAGGTCCAACGACTTCTTACGAAGTCTATTATGTAAGGAGCGAGGTGCATCGTAGGGACCCTTGTGGAAATCCTTCACAGTATGGTTTCACGAAAAGTGGGGTTAGTGGTGAAAAGAACCCTAGTGCACGAAACTCGAAACCAAAGCGAATATTTACCGGAGTACTGTTGGCAATTTCTGTAAGTGCAGAAACATGAGGACTCAGAGTTGCTAATCGGAAGGCCGGAGTTTCAATCGCAGTACATTTTAAGAATTTTCAGCACAAAGTAATTCCGCACAAAGAACAGGTCTCAGATTATTTCGTCTTGCTTTTCAATGAACGCATGTGATATCCATACTACTTTTGAGTAGGTTCTGAAAATAGGTATCCACAAATGACAAGATAACTCTTGTAGACTTGTTGCAAGAGAGTGTACTCTTTCGAATTACTTTTTTTTCCACAGAAGGTTCTATTAGAATACTAACTCATTGTACTACAAATTCATTAATATAAAGTGAGAGAATGCTATGAACGACACTTTGAAAGAATCCAATGACATGCTAAATAATGAAATGTGACATGAGGAAGAGCAGAATGCCCCAACAATATCCCACAGGTCTTAAAGGACAGTTTGATTATTGCAACATCAGCACTAAGGATTTGATCAACTTAGACCTGCGTGTTGGAACTCAATGGATTTATTACTGAGATTTGATGGGAGATATCTTACCATCATTTCTTGTCATTAAGCTCTGTTTTATCTATTACAGATGCATTGGAGTTTTAAACCAAAGGTCCAATTGTTTTGTTTTGTTATGAAATTTTTGGCAGAATCGGGAATGAAATTATTTAAGTATTACGCATTCATGAAAAATAATTTCGTGTATTCTGGATGTAATCTTATCTGGATTTCGTCTTAACGTTAAAAGTGTATTATTACAAGAAAGTTTAGGTCAGTTTTGTTTTCCCTGTACCCTTTTATTAATGAAGCACGCAGGGAAACAATTACTTTTGCATTACTTTCATACATTTTCTTGTTCTCTTGAAATTTCTAAAGAAGCTACAACGATATTCAGAGCGGAACATGGTCATTGCAATAGACTCTGTGGGAACGTGTGATGAAGGACACCAGTGCAGGACAATGTCACTACGCCTCAATGACATAGTCTCTGTCAGTGGCTTCCCAAAGGAGACCGTCACATTTGGATGATGGAGAGGCGAACTGTCTGAAAGAAAACACATGATTTCGAGGAATTGGACCTTTGAAATTGTTAGGAGTGTTAGGGGTTGTAACACTCAACCATTTACTAGTTTCATTCCGATTAGAGAACTGAAAAATTAAAGGGAAAAGAGACTTGAAACTTATCAATTCATGTGCTGCTATAACATACAATTCATAGTACATGCCATTTAATGCTCAAACTGTTTTAGTAGACTTCCTATCTTCCACCCGTATCACTTATTTCTTTATTAAAATTGATTTGCTATTAAGAAAATATTTGAACCGCGTGATTGTTCCTTCCTCCCCAACGTTCGTCAAGTCCGAAGATTTCGATTGTCATTGAGTCATAGGTAAAATATTTCGAAGAAAAATGTTTTTTTTTCGAACAGAAACAACTTCTTCAATTGATCTTGCATTTTATATCTGTACTGTGGTTCAGTGGTCAATAATATGTGCATTAGCGTTGGTATGTGGGTCTCATTGGTTTAACATACTTTTTATTTTAAACTTTTTTTTTTTTTAAGATGTTTATGAATTATTTGAACAGATTGAAGTTTTACGTGACATCTTTAAGACAAGTGGGTGATGTGGCTGGTAGTGGGGTGCGACCCTAGTAAGAGAAGAATGGTAGAGAATAGGAAAACAAGTGATGCATAAGATAGTGTACCCCGGAATGACGTTCAAGACGGGATTAAATAAATTAAGATAATTAATATAAATAATATAATTAATAATATAAATAAGATAATTAATATAATATTAAAATAAATGTTTAAAAAGTAACTTCTATGGGTTTTAACTAAAAAGTTTAGATGAATGTCAATTGTGACGTGCATGCTGTAGCCAATGTGAATTGATTCCATGACAATGTGTCCGAGGTCATATGTTCCGGGAAGCATGTGAACGGTTCCTTCCTCATATTTTCCATTCCCAATTCGCCCACCAATTGCTTTATGCCCCTCCGTCGAGACTCTGTGGTCCAGGGGGACCTACCACAAAAACAGGTGATGGCACGGTGGGGAGTTCGAATGGCCCTAAGGACCTCCAGAGAGACCTTGAGGAGGAGGAAGGAGTCTGGCGCGAGACCAAGGGTCGCTGACCTCACTGCACATGCGGCGCATTTGATCATTTATGAGAGGTATAATTACTTTAATTATAATTTACTCTCAAAAATTAAGGATCAATTTGACTTTGCCTCATTAATACACTTAGAGAACATGCGAGAGACGAGACAGATTTTACCCAACGAAAATCAGGAAACAAAACGAGTAAACCTTATGGATGTGTGCACCCTTCTGGACATAAATCGGTTTTGATGTGAGATAAATTGTTTGTAAGGATTGCTGTTTACCTTTTAATATGCCATCCCAATTTTATAGTTCGGATACTGCAAGATTGGGTTTGTCACATCCCAGGGTTTGAAGAAATCCTTTCCTTCCTCTGGATATAGATCTCGCATCCAAAACTGTTTTCTCACTGAATTATTTTAGTTTCGCAGGATGTATAAATTCGTACACAATGGTTAACTCAACGAAGAAAATAAAATGTTTTAGTGTAAAATTAACTTCGGATAGATTCACTCCAGACTTGTTCTCGCTCCAAAATCGTGACTGTTTCTCTTCGTGATTGGCAGACTTTCAGTAGTTTCCTTCGTGATGAGTGAGGTAAATCAGTAGCTTGGTGGAATTGACTCGCGAAGTAACTTAAAGGTCGCCAGTTGTGGTTGTGGTTTGGACAGGCTTCTCTCGTTTTTTTAAAGCTCTTCCGCATAAGAGAACAATAAGTAATAATGACTCGAACTCAAATTTCGAACTAAACACAGCTTTTTTCTGTACCACCTTTAAATTAAATGACAGAACAATTAGTAGTTGTTTATTTCTTGCAAGATAAATGAGTCGTGAGTGTCACTAAAATGGAATTCTACCGGAATATTGTTGTCATGGCCATAGTTATAAGAACTTCATTGTTCTAAGTAGTGCGATTCCATCTGGAAATCAAGGACGGTCTGAGTAGTCTTGTATAACCGAACTTGCGGTGTAAGATAAAACTGTTTCAGGAACTACCCCTCTCCGAATGAAGTAATTATACCATAAAAGTCATCCTATTGTTCTTCCCGAGACGTATCATGTTATCACGGAGTCCTGCCGTGCTATTCATTCACCAGAAGTACTTCTATCCAAGAAAGATTTGATACATGTAGAAAAAGACGCGGATTATAATTTATTGGGTACGTCAACGAAAGGTATTGAATGTAGTATTGAAAATACTTCCTTTCGACCTGCGCAAATATATAAAACAAATAAAACGTAAGAACTGCATTATTTTTTGTCAAACGCGTTTCTGTTGGATTAAATTTTGATCGTAATTATACCGCATTGAGACTAATTATTTTCAGATTTGTTGATCGTACAGAATGAAGTAAAATCGGTTATTACGTCATGTCTATCTTTGAATTTCTGCCTGCAAAATGTGAAACACTTTGGAAATGAGAGAGTGTGAAGAAAACTACCATCAACTGTGACGTTTTAAGAATTGACAACAGGAGATACAGAGGAAGCATCAGTTGATAGGTAATAGCTGTTTTTGCTCTATCAGTTGAGGAAATTCCTAACCGCAATTAGGGCGAGTTGCAACGGAACAATTAGGCGACTTCTCCCCTACTTCTGCTATCGTTTGTCTTTTTGTGTCGTTCGACGTATAGAAATCATCCCGTTAGGATTTCTCTTTGCATACTAAGCGATTCGATGCTTTGTGTTGGTGGACAAATTGGGGGAGTTCAGTGTGCGGGTTAAACGCAACAAGCTACGTATCAAATACGGAAGTAAAATGTTGCGGTGTACAACTGCTTTATTTCTCCAAAGAAGATAAGAGAGAGCTTCAATTTTCTCGAAACGTATTTCATTATTGTTTCAAATCTCACATGAAATTCAATTTATGAGACTTCTCCTTACTCAATTCGAGTTTTCATCGATTTTCTTTTTCATTTTGTTGGAATGAAGTGTGTTTCGGCACACACAATTCAACCC
>NNCF01127836.1:685618-747137 GCA_002313205.1 Laupala kohalensis | reverse complement strand
AATATATACTGTTCGTCCATTGAAGGTTGTAAGTCTTGAATTAATTTATTTAATTATTACTATTCAATTTTCTTCTCTTTGTAGTGATAGTTTATTTTCTAGAATTATAAGTAACGTTTTTTGTTCCTTTGTTTTAGGTGAGTACACGTGTCTTATCACATTTTCCTGGCGTTTGAGAGACTTTGAGTGATCACAGTAAGTAATTTTCCTGCTTTATCTGATCCCACTTATTGACTCAGGGTTACTATCAAGCTACTCACGCTTTGGCGTGAGGTACAAAAATTAATCCTGTGCTCCATACTATGGAAATGATTTTAGTCATCTCTTCCTAGCCAGAAATGCGTGTCTGAGGTGAACACGAATTCGCGTTACGGACGAAAATTTATCGTTACAACGTGTATCTAGATCATCTGAAAATGCCGGAAACCAACGCGAAGAAAATACTGAGCGATCTGGAAACCACGATAAAGTCCTTCTGAAGAGCAGACTCAGTCACTGCTGTTTCCTTCCGACGTTTCCGCTCGTTGATCGTGGTCTCCTTTCGTCTTCCGCCCTCAACGTGGTCGCTCCTTTGCACATCTTCATTTATATTGAGAGTCCAAAACATTCTGTGACAGCTGCTTCCTATGGATTGTCTTTCCATCTGTGGAGGATATTTGCGATGTTATTTGGATTTTTAAATGTAATTTGTTGTCTTTTATACGACACTTTTTAGTTGTGTTGGGATAAATATTCACGATTGTGACAGAAGCAACTCACTCCTGTTACAGACAAATATAAACTTACTGTACTCTTATGCGATGGTCAAAAAAGGAAACTATATCAATCGTGGATATAGATTGGACACAGGTCACTTGATTACATGACTATTATTGTAGCGTAATATTACTAGAACTGGCCAAACCCATGCAAATTTCTATCTGGTCGGAATCAATGTGAAATTGCCATTCAATGTGTCGGAAGTCGACATCCAACAGATAGCGTACTCCACGGATGCTCGGGTTCATCTATTGAATGTATGTTCGATTTTGCTCTCGTAATAAAAATAATATTTTATCTTCAGACCAATTGAATCGTGTTCTTAACTGTATTTGTAGTTCTTGTATTAGCTTATTCTAACTGAGCCAAAACAATTGTACAATTGCGTGTTATTTTCCCTGTGTCTTGAATGTTCTCTTTGAGACAACCAAATGATGTACTGATCTCAAAATTACCCTATTTGCCTGCCGCACTATGAATTTCTTTCTGAAAGCTAGAAAATTGCTTCCAAATATTACTAAATATATTTTCCAGAACTATCAGTTCCTTCTTATCAATTATGACAGAAATGCTTTGAAATCTGACATGAAATTTTCGCAGTCAACTAAAATATATCCTTTTTAAAACTTATTTCACATTGGCTTACCGTCTGGTAGCAATCTCGCAGTTCTATATCTAACCTGTTCACGTTATCGGAATAGGCTGAAATTTGTACATATTTGTTGTCCTTGGCGACAAAATATTATTTAAAAAATAAAAATACTTATTAAAGTTTTTTTTACATTACGACAAAGTAAATATTTTTCTTGCGGAGATAATTTTTTTGTCTCTAATAATGTAAATTGTGCCAACCTGTGTAACAACTACTTGGGTTCTTCGTGTTCCGCGTTGCACGAAGTCTCCTCCAACTCTTGAAACTCGATTTGTGGGAAGCCTTCCAAGGCCCCCTCTCTCCTCATCCACCTCCAACATCCTGCCTGGCAAGCACGTTCTCCTTATGCAAGCAATTTTGGTTGCTTAAAGAAAGGAATTCATTCAAGGCTAATAATTGTTTCGTTTCTTTCTTAAATATCCGTGTACATGATTTATGATTGATGTTCAATATTTTATTTGTTTGATCCTGTGGTTTGTTCTCTAATGTCTCGGCAGTGTTATCCAAGTATTGTTAGTTTTGTAATTGTTTGCTTTTAGAAAGATGGGAGTGAAACCTTTTTTACAAAGAAATGTTAGATTCTAAGAATCAATTCATTTTAACTTATTTCTATGCAACTCGTGCAAAATTGAAAGTGTAAATTATGTCCGAATAATTTTATTTTTGAAGAGCATTCCTTAAATAATTTATAACTTTTATCCGCAAGCTTCTCGTACTGTAGTTTTTGTTGGTTGATAATATGCCCTCACAATACTGTATTTGCTACACTTGATTTTTTTTAATTCTGATATTATTATCGTGTGTGAGTTTGGTAACGGAGGGAAAATGATAGGTCTAGCGTGGAATTGAGATGCTCCTTTTCTGGAAAAAGGAAATTAAGGATCTTGAAAATATGTGGGAACATACCTCGCACCGCGTCAATGCTCTTCCATAATATTCCAGTTCTTCCCATTGGTGGCATCCAGCAACACTCAAGGCAAGAAGAGATGAAAGAAGACGATGCTCCTTTACTCAAGGCACATAAATCATTACAACACAAATGACCTTTGTCTGTAAATGTATATACGCTTGTATATTATTTTGATCAGCAACTAAAATAGATGTCAATTCTGTGTAGTAACCAGTAGCACTTCTGTGTAACATCACCTCACGACAATTCCTTTTTCGTGGCGATATAGTCACATTGACTACTGTTATCTTAGTTGTAGTAGAGTTGAACTGTTATTTTATTTATTTTTTACAATATATTAGGTGAGAACTTTGCACGGATGATAATTACTGACGCCACTCTTTCAGAAATTTAGTTACATAAAATTTTCTATGTCATCAGTCCTTTCCATTTGTTGATAATTTTTACTTTACCGGTCTGACAGAGGTATTTGAAGAGTTTTCGTTACCTGCTTGTTCTTCCAAACTTTCCCTTCGCACTGGCATTACGGCGCGCTTGAACCGATTCAATGAAGTGTGCAAGTTTATCTAACTGTCTTTATTGTTTTGTGTCGTATTGATGCAGAAGTAGATCGACACAATAGAATTGCCTTTCTTTTTAATACAAATATGACTTTTTCCGGAAATACAACCATAATCGATCCTTTTTTCACGCAATATATTAGATATATGATGGCAGCACCCCTAACATCGATTTTTTAAAAGATTTTTTTTGTGGGGCTTTACGGTTCGTCGACATCGAGGTCATTAGAGCCCTAAAATTTTGTACATGTAGGAAAATGCAGTTACGCACTAGGGAGAGCCAACAGGACTCTCCCCGCGTGTGAGACTCGCTGAATGACTCAACCATACCCACTAAAAACCCTAGCGTCGGGATCGAAAAGAACAAGAGGTGACCAAGGAAGGTCAGGAAAGAGAAAGGAAGGAGCCTCTCACAAGTGGAAGTAATTCCAGGCTCAGCTCGCGGCCCCGTGTTTCCCAAACACGTACTTATTAGATATAAGTCCCCTGTTTTTTTTAAGAATACGCATTCAGATTGCCCAAGGTTAGCCCATGTATGCCCACGAAAAAAATTTGTCCACCCCCGAAGAAAAGTTATGAGCAAAATAAAATTTAGACAAGATATTTTCCAGCACCCTCAAAAATGAAATTGGCAAAAAACATTTGCACACTTGCATTGCCCAAGGTAAACCTACGTATGCCTGTCCAATAATTGTTTTTTTCCCACCCTTCAAAAAAAAAGATGTAGGCAAAACAAATTTTTGGTTTACGTGACGGGAGAACATCCAAATTCTACTTTTTCAAACAAACTTACGCTCTTGGATTGCTCAAGGTTAGCCCTTGTATGCTCACCCATAAACGTTTTTTGCCCAACCTCCAAGAACAAGATATGGTCCAAACAATCTTAAGGGACAAAAAAAATTTAATTCAAGAATTTATTAAATTGACGAACAAACAATATTAAATATATTTATGAGCTAATGAAAAATTAACATGTTTGACTACATGTGGTATTGAATTGCGTAATTCTTCATCTATTCAGTATTCCCATTCATCTAATATGACAAAGAAAACTAATATCTTTCGGAGTCTGTTTCTGTCTTTCCAAATCATTGCGGAGGTTGCTGGCTACGCATTGACCATATATTTAAGAATAAAGAGGAACAAATTATGGAGTGTTATATGTAAATCACCTCTTACGGATAGTATGACCAGTATCATCAGTGTAAAAGGTTTGGTGGGTTTAATTAGTGTCTAGCTGATGAATGATAATCTATTTTCTAGCATTCCATGTGGCAGTATTTCACTTTTTAAACAATTGATGCTGAATTTTGTAATGCTGCAGTTGCGATCTAAAGAAAGTTCCAAACGTTTAGAATCAACCATTTTTATTTTTTTCAATTCATGTAAAATATTTCAAAGGACGTTTGCAAGTGATTTAATGATATGACGAATCATATCACCGTAAAGGTCATCGAAAAAACACCCCATCTGCTACCGCCGACTACCCTTCAGAATGTTCATTTTGGATTTGTCTGCAATAAATGAATTCATCCATTCATTGCTTGGGCAAATGAATTAATGCACTAGGCAAACCAACCGATGTTACAAATTGAGTAAAATCTACTTTGTTTAAGGAATATTGCTTAATGGAACGAGATTTTTTTATTTGAGACAGATTTTTCAACAATAATTTATCATTTATTAATGCCTTTCTTAATATACTTCATGGGCAATCAGATTAGACCACTGGACACGCAAACCAAGTTCAACAATTGTCGATTTTTCCATTTGTTGATTGCATACGGACCGATGAAGTGTAACTAAAATTAGAGCGCGATAATTTTGCGTGTAATTTATGTTCAAATTGATCCATTCCTTGCTTGCTAAAATAAATTTTTGCACTAGGCAAACAAAGAAATGTTAAAAATTGAGTAAAATATAATTTTGTATCGAATATCGCTTGATGGAATTGATTTACTCTCTAAGACGGATATTGCATTAATAATTTGTTATTAATTAATGCCGTTGTCAATTTATCGCGTGTCTTTGCCCACTGGGGAAACGAACCAAGTTCGATTAGTTGTCGCCTACTTCATTTATGAGACGATGAAATATGACTATAAATCGACCGCGATAATTTTGTGTATAATTCATTTGGGCAAATGAATTAGTGCAGTAGGCAAACAAACTGCACTGTCAGGAGGTCTTATTGGAACATTTGTCACGATCATTGGTTCTCAATTCGGCATTGTTTTACCTGAATCTCTTTTTTTAAGATGAGCAAAAAAAAATTGGGCAGACATAAATGGGCAAACCTTTGCCAATCCAACAGTGCATCATTTTTAGTCTATTTCAATTACTGAGGGTGATTTTTTTGTTCAGAAATATTTGTAGGCCATATCTTTTTGGGGGAGGGGAGTGGGCTAAATTGTTGTTTAATGAGTGTACATGGACTACCTTTGGGCTATCCAAATACGTATGTGTGTTTAAGAAAGTTGATGTTAGGGGTACTCGCATCACTGAAACCAGAAAATTGTTTTGCCTATCTTTTTTTTTTTTGAAGGGTGGGCAATTCAATTTATAGGGTAGGCATAATCTTACTAATTTGGAGCAATGCAACTGTGTATAGTCTTTAGCTTTTTTTCAATTTTGGGGAGTTAAAAACTTGTTCTTTAAAAAAAATATTTGGTCCATTTATTTTTGGAGAGTGGAATAAAAAATTTACTTTGTAATCGTACAAGGACTAACTTTGGGCAATCTAATATAACATTTATTGGGTGGACATAAGTGGTCTTACCTTGGGGAATCCAACTGTGCAATTTTTTGACCAATTTCAATTTTGGGGATGCTGGGGAAACGTTTTGTTCAAATTTTATTTTGCCCATATCTTTTTTTCGGGGGTTAGAAAATATTTTTTGGGGTGGGCATACATGGGCTAACCTTGGGCAATCGAAGTTCATATTCATTTTTTTAAATCGATGTTGGGGGGTACTACCGTCACATACCTCAATGTATTCCATTTTGACGATGATCTATCGATACTTTTTTTAGTAAAAAATATTTACAGTGATAATTATTTTGTCATAGTTAAGAATACATTGACAACGAGCAAAGACTCAGTTGAAATTCCTTACTTTAAATTGTTTCGATATAAAAATAAAATCAGGAGCATCCTTAGCTTATTCAAACATATATCTATTGTTTTTCCATTAATTCATACCTCGTGCACCTTACACCGATGAAAGTGGAGCGTGAAAGTTTTGATGTATGGATCATGAAACGCGACTGTAGTCTGGGCGATGAACTTGGTTCCTAGAATTCTGAAAGCTCCTCCTCCAGACTGAGAAAAGTCCTTGATAGTTGAGGCCATAGGCCCCTCAGAGCGTCGGAGCGCGAAATGTATGCGACGCCTCAGAACAACAACCCTCCCGCGGAAGGAACCTGACGCTTTACTTCCTGCCGAGGAAGAGAACAGCAACGCGCCTCGGAGTTTATTGGACTGCAGCGGAATTTTACATACAGGGAGGTCGGCGCTTTGAAGAATGTTATTTCGCAATTCGTCTCGCAGAAAGAGAATGGTGAAAATTGTGTTTCTCCTACTTGGTTGTTTGAGCGAGTGTTTTATTGTCGGAGTAGGATGTCATTCAGACAGCTTCGGTGATGGCACTCGGAACAGGAGTGTGAATGTATGATATTGAGTTTACATACGGACATGTGTGTCTGATGTCAAAGCAGCACTTTGTATCATTCTCCTCTCTCAAACTCAAAATGAACTATTTATCCTTCGTTGTTATGATGTTTCTACAGGAATTTCATTTTAAAAATTAAATCAATTTCAATTATTATTATGAATGCTATTTTGTATATTTTACAGGGATGAGTTTTTTTAGTGGATGATATGTGAGGGTTCCCCGTGATGGAAAACTTTTGGCGCATACATTTTAAAATTAGTTGTTACCTTTCATTTTTGACAAGTCTGTTTAATACAAATGTAATAAGAGACAAAGTGATATTACACGTGAATTTCTTAAGAGTATTGAAGCTTTCATATTTTACGTTATAGTTAAGTGTTGCTGTTTTGATCAGTCTCCTTTCAAATTTTTTAAAAAAATGTTCTCTTTGTTGTTTTAATATTTTCATTGTGTTTCCACGAAATCTCTTCAGTGTATTTTTTCTCGTTCTACACGCTGCAAACGCATTGTAAATGTTTGCATTGCGAGGAGTTGAATCCTCGCTTCGCTGCTTCACTGTTGTGGAACACAATATAATCTCTAAGTGCCTTGGCGACGCGAAGTGCCAGTCATCCGTCGCGGATCCACACGGCTCACGCGTGCGCATTTCGCTACCATTTTTTCTCCGCTTCCGTGTTCATCCGCCAGATCATGCTGACGAATCGCCCAGCGCCGGTGTGCTTGCTCCATTGCCTTCCGTGTGTGCCCAGGCGACGCGGTACTAGCTGCTCGATCGTCGCGAGATGCCAGTGTTGCTGACTCAAGCATTGGAAAGCTCCGCGACGTGTCACGTGCTGTGAGATACGCTTGGGGGATTCCCACCTCTTTTCCCGCGCATTGTCTTGACGGCTTCGATCAGAAGAGTTCGTCGCTTGTTCGTTCGTGATTCATTTGTTTAATTTGTTTACGTTCCAATATCACTTGTTTGCTTCGCACGGCAAAGTATGGGTCTTCGTTATGCAAGGAATAGAGTGATTGAAATTAGCTATGGAATATGTATATTTGTCTAAATTGAAGGCTGGATTTACATGGTGGCAAGGCAGTGTGAATAGATTTAGGTTCATGTATTTGTAGTAATTTCTCGGAGATCCTTGATTGCGTCGTTTTTGCTCTAAATTTAGGGTTGGTCCCAAAAATATCACGCATACTTCATTGGAAAGCTGAAAGTTTCAATATAAGCATTGAAGTGTATTGGGTACTCCCGTCCTTCCTGATGTATATTAAATGTCTATTAGAGTTTGTCGAAATTAAAACAAGTTGTTACGCTAAACTTAAATGTAAATTAGTATTTCAACGAATATTGTTTTATAAAACAATTTTAATGTATACAAATTTTTTCTCAATTTGTTTAGTTGTGTGTTTTATTTCACGTTACTCATTGTAACCGCTCATAGTGATTTGATTCAGGTTGATCGTTAATTCCATAAATTATCTGAATCTTGTCAACTTTTCTCCTTGCTTTACATTCTGGGTGAAGTAATTCAGTTCCATTGTACTGTTGAGCTATGAATGGTTTTAATTATTTCCTTTGTTTTTAAATAATACTAATTTATATCATTAGAACCTGTATCAAATCTAAAGTGAAAAATGAAATATAATTAGTCGTAATTTTCTAAATATGTTAATTTGTCAATTAAAGTAATATTTTTATTTTTTAGTTCAAAAATAAAATCAATATACGTTTTCAAGTATTGTTTTAGTCTCAATAAAAGCAAACGAAGCTTGTCTGTCCCTATTTACGAATAAAAATTAGGTGTGCTCTGCGAAAAAGAGCTAGTGAAATGCGGAAGATAATCCTGTTAAGAAAGTCTGTTTATGCGTTTCGTTTGTTCTCAGTAAGCTCGTGCGGAAAGAAAACAGAAACGAAGCTCATTGCGAGAGTGTTTGACCGAATTTCGCTTTTGTAGTATGAAATGACTCGAGACGACTTCGTGATGGACCCGTTCATGAGGGAGGAGTTGTGGGAAAGATATTTGTGGATCGTTAGTGGAGTCTGGGTTAATGCGCGTGTGGTGCATTTGGCAAAGAGTAATGTGGGAATCATGGTTTCTGAAAGGTTAAGTTGTTGGACGATTGCCCCAGATACAGTGTGGTTTTTCTCGAATGTAATGAGCGTCAAAGAAGTTATTTCGATTCGACCGCGAGCCTACTTGCGATGCGTAATGTGTTTTCTACGGATTCACAGCGATAAAAAGATCCTGTTATTAAAAAGAGATTGCGTTTCAATCGTTTGACACGTAGTTAGTTGTTATGGATAATCGTAGACAAATTAATTAAATATTTATTGATCTAATATAAGTGAAAAATTAAAAATATAAATATAAGTGAAATATAAGTCGTGTAGACTTAATCTTTCATCTAATCCTTATCTAATTTTGTGATATCATAGAACCTAAACACACACAAACGAATGGGATCTCACAAAATTTCGATACAACTGAATCTGAAGATGAGGAAAAAACTAATTAGTAAGATTATAAGCTGTTTATTTTGTTCATCAGAGTTGAAAAGAAAACAAATTAAATAAAATTTCATATTCTCGTGACAGCTTTTCTAAAGTTCAAGAAAATGAACATCTGATCTCGACGAGCAAGTCACAGGCTCGTTGGCGTTCGGAGCATACTGGATAGCATACTGTGGCACTCTTCGAATAATAGTAGACCTCAATTTTTAAATGAATCAGTCTCATCTTTGTAAGCTTAAAGATGCATCAATACGATGCTGCTTTTGCAATGAGGTTAAAAGTAATTAAAATGAGTAATTAACTAGTTCGTTTTACTCTTTCTGTTTCTCTATAGCTAATGAAATGTAATAATTTCGTCCATATTTATTCATTAAGAAGTCATTAACTCTGTTTATTAAGTGACTTGAGTCAAGAATAAAACATTCTGATCAGCTGAGAGCCTATTAGGTATGCTGCTATTAAATCCGTGTGTCATTTAACGTGAAACATCTTTACAATTTTCTCTTAGAATATCCGAAGCAAGATGCCCTGACGACACTTATTCATAATGGAAATCTCTTATTCACTTTTTTTATGCAAAACCTATTTGCCTACAATTTTTTCAACACCCACTCTCTAGGTGAGACCAAATATCTTCGTAAAGGCACTCGAAATGAGATGTGTTGACGTGTTCCTGGTCGGTGGACGTTTCCATAGATTTCAACGAACATGCCGAACACCTTAGTCTCTGGCGAGTGCTCTTCGAATTTGTTATTCGACATTAATAGGATAACATTTACGGATTTGCTCGTACCAGTTTGACTAGGAAAGTACCTCATTGTTGGAAGTGATGTGTACTGAAGTGTTTAAGTATTTTCTTTCTTCTCTATCGTGTGTATCAATAATCATGTTTCTCTGAGAAAAACAATTAATGAAAGTTTTGAAATTAAGCCTAGATTTTGATCATTGGCAAAAATTTCATGAACATAATGTTGTCTCCGAAAAAGGGGCGAATGACAGCAAAATGATATTTACAATTATAATTTATCGAAATTTTTAGCGAATTTGGTGTACGAATAATTCCCGAGTTCATTCTTTTCATTCAACAAAACACAAATGTTCTCACTTCCTTCCCATGTGTGTCAAGCACTCGTAATTAATAGCACGCAATATTTCAATCGATGCCCTATTTCATGGCTACTAATTCACCATTTCTCCATCCAACTTAAGTAATTCAATGCGTCACAGTATCATCGTTCTGCAAGGACGCCGAAAACACTTTCGCAAAAATAGCTTTGATGGCTATCTTCGTCCGACCTCGATCAGAAAGGAACCATCTTTCTCTGAAGAGTCTTCTTCGCTTTTGTTTCGATTTCCCGAAGCGAAACAGTTGATACAGGCGCCAGCGGTGGCCTTGGCCGATGAAATCTCCCGAGTCGGATGTTACCATTTTCTCTTCAGAGATACTATCGATGATGTAAAACAGCGTTTATTCATAAAGAATATGCTTTGATATTTTGCCGCGAAATTATGAATTTGTACGTTTCTATCATACCTTCAAAATAATTGATTGAAATTTTGGGAAATTCAGATGAAAAGAAATGAGTCTAGTATGTTTGTATTATACATTTGTCATGCAAAAACACTATAATATCATCTTTTTTTCTTCGAGAGTGGATCGCTTAGGACCACGCAGAATCAACCCTTCTTAGCCTTCTTTCTTTTGGTCCAGAAATCCCTCATACACTACGAATGGGTCATTTTCCTCTGCTCCGACCATGTTTGTTGTTTGGCTCTTTTCTTCCAGCAGGATCATTTTTAATTTGTCTCATTAAAATAATTTTTGAAATATTGTTATTGACTGTTCATGCTGCTTTCAATTATGAGCAATTAAGTTTGTTACATTAAGTTGCATTTTATTCGTTAAATATTTTGTGAAGATTTTCAATTAGATATCATGTAAGCACTATTGAAATATAACACTTTAAAAATAAAATGTAACTTTGAAAGTGAATTCATATTAAAGTCGAGAATATTTAACCTAGATTGAGACATAACCCAATGTGTTGAAATGTGCGTGTGTTGAAATAAGTTATGGTCCAATGTAAACGTACTGTTTTATTTCTTCAGAATTTCTTTTAGATGGTAATAACGTGTTTTATATCACTGAGCGTATCCAATCCTCCCTCGCTCAAGGGCCAACGTGACTAATTTACTAAATACCAAAGAAAAAGAATCAATTACTATCATTATGGCTCTGAAGGTTGTGACGAGGTACATCGCTTCTCTTGCATGTTTTGTAGGGAAGAACGATACGATATTTATTTCACAAAATGTAAAAAAAAAGCGCCGTGGAGCGATTTAACGTTTTAATTCACGAAGTTATTTGAAAATTGAAAGAACTCTTTACTCGTCATGAGTGATATGGTGTCGTAAAATCTAGATCCATAGACTAAACATAAATAGTAGTACTTTAAAAATTAAATAATATATAAAATATCCACTAATTTCAATCGCCTAGTATTTTCAGTTCTCTTGTGCTGAATGACATTGCTTGGGAGGGGTAGGTACCGAACAGTCTCCTGAGAGACATCTTCATTGTGTTTCGCGCTGATCCAAAACGAAAGGACACGACAATGAAGCAGTATCTTCTTTTGTCACCTTTCAAGAAGAAATAAGTTCTTTGTACTCCGAGAACATCTGCAACTGGGGTTTGTCGTCAAAAGATAGTTCCTTCGCTTGAGTTATTGCAGATTTGTCTACCTTTATTCGATTACTAAGATAAATACTTGATGTAAATCATAAAGTCCTCCGTGATTATTTCGTGTGATGACTTTTATCCATATTTTCCTGAGATTTTAGAGTTGTATTCCGCATAAGAAAGTCACAAATCCAGACACCAGCTCCAGACAGTGAGTTGAGTGATTTTAAATACTTTTTACTTCATTATCGTGAAAAAATTATTTTAGTAGTTAAATGTGATTTTTGTTCTTATATTTTCTGTGTAATTTAAATCTAACCATTTTGAACCAGTGGTTTTCGGACAAGACTTTCAGAAAATCACTTATTCCACAGCGTGGAGTGCAAATCTGCAAAAATGTAGCAGAATTGAAGAGAAATCCGAGATTGGATGGCATGTTCAAGAATGAACTGATCCGTGACCTTCTCCGACATTCCTCTCGCATAAAACAACAATTGCGGCGGTAGTTTGCACTCACGTCGCATCGTTTGGAGAGCGCTGGCGGCGTGCGCTAAGCAATTTATGCAGCAGCTAATACGTCCCCCTGCGCCCCAGGTGTTACCCGTGACCTTCTTTGCGCCGGGTTTTTTCTTCTCCGCGTTTCCTTTCCTCTGCTTTCTCTCTCGTATTAACACGAATCGGCCCTGCGTTCGCCATTTGGATCATTAGTCACGGGGCGACCGAAGTCGAACGCGCGCGCATCGCAGGTGCAGTGTTGATGTAACGAGCTTAACATTCAGAGATGAAATCATTTACAAGAAAGGTTTCGTTCTAAGTTCCCTGTCTCTAGTTTAATGGTTTGAAATGAATCATACTTCTGGCGTTCCAATCTCTGGGAATGTTTTTATCTTTTCTTTATTCCGTTAATGACTGAAACTCATTATTTAGGGAGATTTATGTAATTGGTTTTGTATCATTTATTTGTATTGTTTATAAAGCAACGAGAACTTTGAGTAAACTACGTTAGTTCATAAAATTAACTGTTAACTGAGTTATGAGTAAATTAAAATCATAAAACAAATAATGTATTGACAATTTGAGTCAGTGTTTTTGACTTATTTTCTTGAAACAATCTGATTCATGTAATTGTTTATTAGTTTATGATTTTTACAATATTTAACAACGGAGAGTTATTTGGATAGTAGACCCATTAATGGTGATATATGTAATGAATAATTAAATTTCATGTAGGTTTGCGTTTTGAAAATTTTATTATTTATTTAATGACGTTTTTTTAAGTAATTTTAGGATTAGATGAGTGAATCAATGAAATGTTATCGATGTGAAGAGTAAAGCATAGTTTATTTGGCGACCGGTTTGTCCAGGTCTTGTGATTCGAAAGTATCGAACAGCCTCCTTCGAGATGAGGCTAAAGGTTTGATGTTTCCGCTTGTTATAGCTGATATTGGTGTGTGTCAACAGTAAAATCCGGAACGAATGGGCAAGCGAGATATTCGAAAATGAATTGGTTGTAGACCCACTTAGCACGTTTGGTTCGAGCTATTGGTTTCTGATTGCTCTTAGTGTGCTATCTGCTTTACTGCTTCATAATTGAGGAACACCCCTTTACCCTTAGGATACTTGATATTTACTCTCCCTTTGCCATGACTTGAAAGTAAGAGTTGGTTGAAAAATTACGCAGAATTGACAAAGAGTAATTTTTGTGTTACATTAAATTTTACCAGAGGAATTTCCAAAATAATTTTTAAAATTATTGAGTAATACATTTATATTTTCTCATTCTATACAGAAAATTATATGAAGCACGGTCAACGTTAGGTGTTGAATTTTATGATCAGATTAGTATTGTTCATTCACTAAGAAAATGGTGTACATTAACAAGTTGGAATTCTTTAGTCGTATTCCAATTATCACATATCGCTATGAATGTTGTTTAATCTACGTATAAAACGAGTGTGTGTGGATATGAAATTATTTAAGACCATCCCTGCAAGAGATTCTATGACTTGGTAATCGTGTCTTACCCAAAATAAAACTTACCGCGCTTTGGAAACTAGATAAACACAAAATTGGATGCACACAACATCACGATGAACTGAAATTTATTGAAAATATAACATGTTACTCACGTGTCGAGAGTATTGCAGATCTCACTTTTTCATGTACATTACTATGTATGACAATTGAATCTAATTTGGGTCTACGTCCACCTTAACCCTCTCATTCACTTTCGTGAATATGATAAGATAAACTTCTGGTAGTTTCTTCTATCTTTTGTCGTCTCCATAAGTTGATGATACAATCTTCTGTCAATATTATTCCTTGGAAAATAACATTACTTCAAGTAAGTTGTTGAGGATTTCGGATCAATAATTGATGCGTAGAGAATAAATTAAAGAAAAACTTTTAATAGCTCGAACTTGGGCAAATAAATACGTAAACCATTTGTTTTGTATGTTAAATGATTTATGCATTAAAATGTTTTATTTAGTTCATCGTTCGTGGGGAAAATTCTCAGAGCTGAAATTCTTTGACATTCATTTTTTCCACTACGTGGAGTGTGTACATAAGTCATTATATGTTCTCTTGTACAAGTGTTGACACGAGATATTTGTTCAGAGGAAACCAATCATAGTGTATGCTGTTCATTAATAAATAAAAGGATGTTCTCAATGCCAAGATTTAACACAAAATCAATTACTGCTTTATTCATTTCATTAAATAAATAATTATACTATGTTTTTTTAGAAATAGTGTGTCAAAAGTCCTAAAATGTTGTATTTAGGTTAATATGTNTTGACACGAGATATTTGTTCAGAGGAAACCAATCATAGTGTATGCTGTTCATTAATAAATAAAAAGATGATGTTCTCAATGCCAAGATTTAACACAAAATCAATTACTGCTTTTTTCATTTCATTAAATAAATAATTATACTATGTTTTTTTAGAAATAGTGTGTCAAAAGTCCTAAAATGTTGTATTTAGGTTAATATGCCATGGTTTATGTACAAATTTTCTAACGAAAATATCAGATAACGATGAAACTTTTTTGTTTATGAAGAGAGGTGCATGACCCTGTATGTTAAAAAACACCGCTCTCTTCAATATTGAGAAAACCACTGCCGGAGCTGACTAATCTCTTCCTTTATAACGGAAAAATAATAACAGATTTCCTCGCTGTTCGAGCACCAAGGAAAGTAATCTGCCTTCTCCCTGGAAATCACTATGTTTTGTGATCATTTATAGATGTCTATTGTGATTTTCTTTTTGATCCTACTTCTAACTAACAATGGAATAGACTAGACCATTTTGTACTTGGAGAATGCAATATATTTCTTCGAGTTTAAATTATCATTTTATGTTATGGTAATGACTACTTGAAATCAGGAAGTTTATATAAATGAAGTTAAGGTTCCAAAAACTCCAAGTATCATTTAATATTTACTTTCCGAGTTAATGGGAAAGAAAATATTTTGCCCAAGAAGGGAGTGCAATTTCAACCCGTATTTCTGATGTTTACTTTTTTCGATACTTTGTCATTGAGAGAATTTTCTTAATTCGAAAAAAAAAGGAATAAAAAAAAAATCTTAAATCAGGAATCTGGTAATCAGTTCCTGGCAAATTTAATCTATTTTATTTTCATTAAACGTAATCAAGTATTTCTACTATTAACGTCAATCACGATGAATAAATAATTAAGCACAAATAAAATGATAATCGTCCATCATAAGGTCGTAATCAAATATTAATGACAAATGTCAACATGTGCTTTGTAAATCTTTTAACTCAGATTTCTCACTGTAAACCATTAGGTCGTACCATTCTGTGAGAACACCATGTTAGTTCGCTCTTCGTCAGTTCAGATTTAGGGTTATTTAGAATTGATTTTTCTCTGCATTTAAAAGAAATCGTATTGAACATCAAAATTCAATTCAATTGAAAACTGAAAAGTTGCTGTCTGAAGAACTTCAATATTTGTTAACATTACAAGGAGTCGTAGTGTTAATTAGCGTTATTTCGAGAAAATCGATATTGTGATATTAGGTATCTAATATAATTACTATTCTTTTCTTCCGAGGACTTACTGGTGGAGAAGTTATTTCCACCACCTGGTGAAAGTTACGAACCTTGTCTCGAACCAGAAACTTCTTGCTAGTTTGCCATCAATTCAAATAAATTATGATCAATAATCAACACAAAGACTAAACTTTATTGTGCCATGATGTAAGTTGTGTGAAGACAGTGTTTTATGGATTATGCTTTTTTGACTAGACGTATTTACCAAAAATTAAAACAATTGTTAAAAAAATTCAATTTAAAAACTTTATTAATATAAAACAGTACTATATTTTTAAGTACAAAAAGAAACAGATATTTCTTTTTGAAATACTGTGTTATTTCAAAATGTAGAAGTAACATTAACACAAGTAAAGAAGAACTAAACAAACCAAACTTCATTTTGTCCCTAACAGTTTTCGGCGGTGTTGCCGTCATCCTCATTGGTCCTTTAAAGAAGTGGAATCTTTTGTGACGTCAACCAACACTTAAAATTACATGTGTAAATTTATTCACACACATTTCCTCGTAAAAATGCACATTCAATTATTAGTTGCAATGAAACAAAAAGCGCACTGAAATCTTTAACTAATTCTATCATGGAGAGATATTTTTTCCCGTCTCAGAATTTTTTAGTGAAACATCGTCAGTGGCGATATTTGGTGCTCACGATTCTCGCAAGAGGAGATTTGAGTTGTCTTGTGGCGTCTCCTGCTGCTGCGTTGGTCGGAACGTCGTCGTAGAAAGCGAATGCCGACGAGTGCCGGCTGTTGGGGGACACATGTCCTCCTCTGCTACTCCGCGCTTCATAAAGACGCTTTCATGGGATGCTTCGTTATTCGTCGGTCGAAACTTACGCTTTGGAGATTGGGAGTGCGCTCGTAATTTTTAGGTTGTTAATTCAAAAAAAATTCTAATCATGAGGTTGAAAAATGAATTTATTTTAGAGATAAATTACTTTTTCGTGTAAATTCTAATTCAGTAACGGTTATTTACAGTCAAAATATTAAAAAATAAATAAATCCACGTCGGCTTGCGGTAATCCAGTACATTGAAGAGTGTCGATAATCCGAATGTCAGTTATCTAAACGTTGTATTATCCGAATGGGTATCATTGGAAAGGAAGAAAAGCAATTTAGGCGATGTCGATGTTGCTATTCCTATATCGTCACTTAATAAATCTTGAAACATACATATTTTGTTAGTCGTTTACTACATGGTACATGCAAATAAAGAAAGTTGCCTGTTTTGGACAAGCGTGATTAGTTGTACACATTTATTTTTCGCTTAATTTTACTTATCCGATAAAATATGAATTGGGATAATCGACGGTCTACCGTAGTACAACTATTGTTCTTATTTAAAATATTACGAATCTTCAGTTTATTTATTTATTTATTTTGTTTAATTTCCTTTTAAATCAATGTTAAATTTCCGTTTTCCACTCTAATAAATGAAACACCCAAATGTATGTTTACAAATCTGTGAAATCTAGCATTTCCTTGTTTACTGTTGCGTTGAAATGTTCCCTCCCAAAGTGAAGTGACAAGTCTATTCATTGGTCTGCAGAGCTCAATTGTGTTTGAAATGGACAAGCTACGAGAGTGGAAAGTCTCCGAAAGGCACCCGCACTCCGTAGAAAGAGAGCGATGGAAACAATTGGCTCTGATGAGCTCGATTAAAGGGTAGGAACGAGTTAAGAAGGGTGATCCATGTATACTAGACAGTATCCAAACGAAGATGTGGTCTTTTTGGGGTATCATTTTTAGTCGGAGCACAAGTAATAAAGTTCGCTGTAGTTTTATAAGAAATGTTTATATAAAAGTAGTTTTCCAATTGTTTGTTTTTTAAAACGAAATTTTCATTTTAGTAAAATCATTTAATAGACTAGATTCTTTTTCTTCTTCACGAAGAAACTTTTAAGAATACTTGGTGCTCCTCGAAGTTGGAAGAACAAACATTACCCTTGATTTGCTCAGTTGCTGTGTAGTAAGGGAGGACAGTACGCCCAACGCCCTGCGACCAGTGTTTGATTTACTTTGCTTCCATAGGGTGAAATGATGAAAGGCAGGGGAAACGGGAGTACCCCTTATGAGGAAACCTTTCGTCCACCTCCGCGAATCCTCCTTGGATCAGATAGGGAATGAGCGTACATCACCAGAGGTAGAAGGCGAGTTCGTGAGACACTACGCTACGGGTCACCTCGTACCCTTAGTTTTATTTGGTCAGAATTTAATTTTATCTCCGTGACTCTCAAAAAGTATGAATCGATATTGTGTGTTAAAAATATATTGCGTCATCCTATTGTAAGGCCAATCAAAACAAATAAGAGTACGTACTACGGGAAACGAAAGCTGTGCCCCCTCTTTTCAACCGCCGTGTTAAGAGTGTGACGTATACTGTTACGTTCGTGTACCAAGAGCTCAAATATTCGTTGAGTCATTATAGTCAACACTTAGTTACTCGTCAATTCAGCGGAATTCCTCTCATTAAAATCCCGTTTATCGGAATTTCCGCCTTAATATGAGCGTGGAAAATATTGTTTTCTGTCTTTGTTGAATATGGTACACGATGNTTTTCTTACAATTCTGATTGCTCTAGACTGGATAATTTGTATTTGAGTTGTCAGCTTATTTAAGGGAAGAATTGCTATTTCGTTAACTTAAGTAAAATAGTTTTGATCTTATATACGATGGCGAAAATTCAAATCGTCATCTCATCGGAGCATGATACCTCCCAATCAGGAGATTGTATTGTAAGACGATTTCAAAACCAACCAACGCTGGTAAGTAAATAAAATGACAAATCATTACCCCCTGAATTCCGAATTGGGGTTAATGAGATCTACACTTCATTTTGTTCTTCCGTGAATTATTCCTCGGCCTTCAGTCTGAATGACGGGGTTCCGTTGCATTTTGAAACCATCAGTTGAATGCGCGCTGTGTCTGTGAGTGTCAATACTCTCTTAGAAATATTCCGTTGTCGCTTCGCGTGAAAATTCCAGTGAAAGGACCGAGTGATTGAGTGAATGCGGAAGAAACCTTCCTTGTCCTGCCAGCGAGTGCGGAATGCCTGCGCATGCAGCAGTGCGCGCAGTCCTGTCCGTCCCTCCCTCCGCCTGTTCGCCCTCCAGAGGTCACCCTCCGCCCAGTCGGTGAGACACCTAGCGGCCATCGACACAGCTGCGCACCCGCCTGGGAACCCCTTGCACGAACGAACTGACTCACGATTGCGTCCTTTCCATACCTAACCATACCAGAGGGGCTATGTTTTGACCGAATCTTCTTTGAAAACTTACGGAAGGGGGCTTCCAAAATTTGGTTTGTTCGGACAGGGAAAGTAAATCTAGAGCAGCAATGGACTTTTAAAAAATTGTTGATGGTAAATATGATATAAATTATTTAGGTATATACAGGAGACAATCAATAATATAGTCGTATTAATCTTAAAACATCCAAAGGAAGCTTGATTTCCTCGAAAATTTGTTACTAATACTTTTATTAATCCATTGATTCCTCGCGTCCTTTGTAAAATGTGACAAATAATTACGAGGGAGACTCACGTTGTCTTCGTATGACAATAGGCTATCCCACTCTCTCCCTATGACGCATTTGCCTCGAGATTCGTTCTCATGTCCATCCACGCGTCTCAAACCTCGAGCACCTCCTCCGCATAAAGAAACAGTGTACGAACGGCGCGGCGGCCGACCGCTTTGTCCCGTTAACATCTCGATGCTCATTTGTTTGCCGCTGTAGGAGACAACTGACGGGCGCTGGACACTCAACTACGTTTCTGGAGGATCACTCGGGTCTAGTGAAGAAATGAGATGACGAAAACAAGTAATGTTCGCTCAACATGTTTTAAGCGCAATTCGCGTTGATGGTCGAAGCAAATAGTGACAAATACAAGCACTTATTAGGAGCGTAGACTACCGTAAATTCGTGAAGTTTGAGACAGTCATTACTTCTATTTGTGCGGGAGTTTATAAATGTTTTGCCACTGGGGAAATTCGTGCATTTTGTCTTTCTTCCTTGTGTTATAAGAAATTCAGTGGCTTTCTGAATACCCGCGTGTGTTATCCGTTAATGTAAACCCTCTATTTGACTTCCATGGCCACATCGTCACCGATTTAATTCATAATATTGGGTCTAATCATTGACTTTTAATGAAAAAAAAGGTCAATTAGGGATGATGAGTATTATCGAGTTGATGAAGATGTTACGTAGAATGAAATGAAACACAATGAAAATATTTGGAGGAAGTGGTGTGCCTCCAGTTCTTCCCTTGGCGTTCCAAAAGTATATTATCAAACTNATTTGGAGGAAGTGGTGTGCCTCCAGTTCTTCCCTTGGCGTTCCAAAAGTATATTATCAAACTATTTGTACTCGACTTGGTAACAATAAACTACTATAACTATTAATAAATATTGAACTATAATTTTTTATAATTGGGTCGTTACTTGTCGATTTTAGTTGACCTAAGTCACATTTCCATTATGATTTATATCTTATTATTTTCATCCAAGTTATTCATTTCATTCCAACAAATTTACAACACTTGAAAATGAACATTTGAACAATTGAAAATGTAAGAATAAATTGCTGCGAATTGACGTTTAATCTTTGGTCAAAATTCACCCCCCCCCTCTTCTTTCCTCCGAAACATTTCTGTCTACTTACCTTCCAGAGTTAACAAACATTGGCGAATAGGGGGCAGCGGATATACAATTACTTAATACGGTAGAAATAAGACTTAATCACGAATTCTTTCTTAACATACTTTCTTCACGAGTTGTCACGTAATTGCTTCTATCCCAATCTACGCTTGCTAACTCTGATGCTAGTGTAAATAATTTCTCTGTGAGTGTTTCGTTTTTAACTAATGTAATTCGGTGAGTAAGAAAACCAAATTGTTTTCAACAATTAGATGTTCCCTTATTAACTGAGGCGAGTGTACGACCTCAAACAATGACGCATCGCGGTGCGTGCACTCGTCTCATCTCTCTCACCCGTTGCGCTTGCGCACGCACGCGATCAGACAGCGTAGTTCCGCGCGCTGCCGCCAACCGTCCGCTCGTGGCGCTGCGGTCGACCCAGCGCGGAGGTCGGCTGGAGTCTCGCTGCGCCGGGCAGAGACGTGCACAGAGAAGCGAATTGGCGATTGTTTATTGTTTCAAGAAGAGAGAGAGATTCTCGACGTTGCCCTTGCTTGGGTGTCCTTTTACATTATTCAGAGGAGACAACATTTTTAAGTGGTGAGAACTTGGTGGAAGCGTTCATCGCTTAGCTAAGGGCAGTATTAATGTTATTTTTATTGCATTCATTGTCACCTAAATCCCGCCATGCACGAGAAAGCATAAAATGTGACAAGAATAATGTTCCTTTGAAGTCATTAATCGGATGAGTTAATAAGATAAATTCCTTAGTTAAAGACCGACAGAGATTTAGATTATTCGTCAATTTTAATGAAACATTTTCTACGAATACCTCCTCCCTTCACCGTAGGGCACTTTATAAGAGAAATTTATCTGAGAAACTAAGCTTGTGGCAGTCTATGGACGGTGAGTCGGAACTCAATAGTACGGTTCTCAATAGGTCCATTTTTTTCGAGCTTCATGTGTGAGTGAACAAAAAGTGATACCGTTGAAATCTAATAATTTAAATGAACAGTCCATCTTCTTCGGCGTAGAGATATATGAATAAATAAATAAAACGACCTTTTTAGCAGACGATATATTATAGAACTCTAGTTGAAAAACATCACTGAATAAAATACAAAGAACAATACAAACACTTAAAGAGGTTAAAAAGTTCAGGACGTTTCGGTACCCATTGTACAATTATCAAGTGAGATAAAATATTGCAAGTGAAAGTTAAAGTCAAACTAATTTGTTCAATTTTTAATTGAAATAATATTTTCATATCTTCTCTTACAAAAAATTTGGAAACCGTGACGTTTTGAAAGTAATTGTTGACACAACAAGCGGTTCGAAAAAGGTATATTCTAAGAAATGTTTAAGTGTCCTTTTGGCAGTGGTATTATTTTTAGTTGTCCGGGGATTGGAAACGTTCGCAAACACCAGGCTCCAATTTGTCAGTAGGCTGGATAGGCCTGTGACGCAAGCTTTCAGAGTGTGCAGTAGATGGAAGATATAATCTAAAAATTTACTGCTGTCAAAACCAAAAGGAAAAAACATTTTATTCAAAGGAACCTATTTAGTTGATTTTACATAAAAAAGGGACTTCTTTCACTTTTTAATTGGTATTGTTAGTTTTTTTCATTAACCCAGAATTAGTTACTTAATAAATTACTACTTGTAGTTATCATAAACATAATGTCTTAACGCTCAAGTGATTAAGTACTTAAAACGTATTTTAAGAACGATTCTTAACTCAAGAATCAAAAGTCAAAATGAAATAATTAGTTGCAACCGGTGAAACACATAAATAGGTAAGGGTAAAATATACACGATAGCTGCGTTACTGCCGAATATGACTTTTATGCCTTAAGAGGCGACGTTTAAGAAATACCATTTGTTTAGTGGAACAAAATAATCAGCATAACCATTATTAACCTGGTAACACTTCTATAAAGTATGCCATTTATCAACTTCGATTTTATCTGGTAAGNGTGTATAAGAGACAGCCCCGCCATAGATCCACCTCATTAATTTATGGTATAATTTCCTAAAAAGAAAGATATATTCGCAGTTTTTAGGAAAATATTTCAATAACTGAGATTCATCCACTTATTAGTTGTGTATTCTGCAGTTAATTACGAATCAGTGTTTGTAAACGAAGTACCGTTTCGGTGATGATGCGTCCGGCTTCAATCTTCCGTACACTTAACGGATCTCACCTGATCAAATGATTCGGAGAAAGCTACCGTTGTCAGCTCATTGCGGTGGAGTCGTAATTGCTTTTTGTATCGAAATTCTCTTACATGTTCCTCCAAAGTGTATTTATTCCATCACTAATTGACGCGACGTAACTTTCTATGAATCCAGCTGCCACTTCGGCGTCAGTAACTTTTTCTTATTGAATATTTTGACTCGCGTAAACTACTGAAAAAAATAACGATATTTTTAGTTTCAAGAGAATTTGAATTAACTGTCACCACAAATTTCCTAACAAGTTCATCTGTTTTTTCATTGCATTTACATTGCAAGTTTTGGTAATACTGGATAGTATCTTTGTAGCTTTAGAGTGACACCCTTCTCGAATCGAACTCGATCATAAATTATAGTTAATTCTTGTTAAGTGATTGCTGGATGGTAAATAAAACTGTTTAAGTAAAATTAAAAATGAGATGTCCCGATTATTTATTGATTTAATGCATTTCCTGTTGAATATTAAAGTAAAGGAACATTAGTTATACTTTCAAATTTGGAGTATTGATGTGTGCAGAGTCTCGCATCACGTGCGCGTGGGCTGTAGTAGGAAAACCGGTTCTCGACTCTGCCCTGGTGTCGAAGGAGGGACCGCAGGTGCTGAATCGTGTCACAGTTTGCCCCGCCCTGTCGCCACCGTTTGAGCAATGATGCAATGTCATGTGATTAGTCTGACGCTTGAGTTTTCTATTCAAAAGTATCATTTTCTCCAGAGTTTTCACATTTCAAATACAATATTTCAATTTAATTTGAATTTATTAAGCTTTATGAGCTCAGTCATAAGTTTCGTGATGTTTTGACGATGAGAAAAAAAGTAAATAGATTTTTTTTATATTATTGAATCGTGATTTCGAGGAAATCCGAAGAGGAGTTTAATTACGAGGAAATGTGAGTCGTTGAATTCTTGAAATGATGACGACTTAATAAGTATTTCGTTAATTTTCGTGTTCCACTTGGAAGACGTGCATGAGCGAAACACCATTACTACGTAACACAAGTGAGGATCTCATTTCGTCATACCAAAGAGAGAACATTACTCCTGTATCATTATATTGAAATTAACTTTCGTACTCTTGTACCAAATGACTTCACGAACGTACAATCTGGCTTTCAACGAACGTGACAAGTAGCAATATTTTACGGTTAGTTGTTTTGATGAACCTACCCTCTTAATTTCATTAATTTTTGTTCTCTATCTTATTTGTTCTGTTTCTGAAATGGTAATATGAAGTGTTTTTTTTTAAATTGTGGACCATTCTTCTCTTCTCATAATTTGTACAATCGTTACCGTTCGTAGATCTTCTTTCGAAAAATTGTATCCTTTAAAACAATTTTGACTTTACACTTTTACATTAGTTGAAATTGTGTTTCATTTAATTTTAATTTACAAACATTTTCTTGGATTGCTCAAATCTATAAACTATTTTTGTAGTAGAGTTCTGACAATTTCAATAAATCAAGAGTCTTTACTAATGGTATCTATGAGTATAATAAGTATAGCGCTTTATTTTTGAATGTCTATTCCATTGAAACAAATATTTTAAGTACATTACATAAGTAAAAAAAAATGACTCGTGGATTCATATGGATCAAGATAGTTTATCCAAGAGAGGTATTCGTAAGAATAATGTAATAGTATGAACTTAAAGTCCAGTGTTTGAAGATAAGATAAATTTTCCAATAAGATAAATTTTGTGGTAATGAGTTTATTAAAATACGTATCTGGAGATTTACATGACCGGCTGTCTTTCTCTCTCTCTTTACTTGAATGATGGTCAGAAGTATGTGTTGAAAAGGTAATTGCAGGGAATTAACACTGCGCGCATCGTAGCGTATAGTTAACCATTATTTGGGCAATCTTCTCGGATGGACTGGAGAAATCACGGAAACTCTTGACCGAAGTCGCCGGCTTGCCAAATCACTTCTACAGTGAAACCTGGCTACGACCTGGATTCGATGTGGCTACCTCCCAAAACGAAGGCAGTGTGCATAACCACTGAACCTTCGCGGTTGTTGGATCGGGAAGTAATAATGTCTTCGGTCTCGAATCTTTGGACTCGCTCTCTGTCCTATTTGTTACGCATCACTTGGTGATCCGTTCCGACTCCTTCGACAAATGGGATTTTGCTCTTCTCGAAGTGGAGACGCGATTTACTTTAACGCGAGTGTTACGTAAAAATCTTGCGTACGGACGACGAATATCATTACTTCCATATATTCTGCGTCAACCGCACGAACTATCCAAGCTCGTGATTGACAATATGACTGACTCACAATATCATCTTGTCCCTGTTATGTCAACCATAAACGTTTGATTTGTGGTTTAGAGGTGTATTAAAGTATGATAATTCAGTTAATTTCTTCCTTTCAGAATACTATTGCATCATTTCTTTTTTATTGTTATTTTTCTTTGTCAAGTTATTGATTATGTGACNCGTTTGATTTGTGGTTTAGAGGTGTATTAAAGTATGATAATTCAGTTAATTTCTTCCTTTCAGAATACTATTGCATCATTTCTTTTTTTATTGTTATTTTTCTTTGTCAAGTTATTGATTATGTGACAACTCGTGCTGTCTAAGACTGTTTATGGAACGCGAGTCTTATCTGTATTCTGTATCGTTTTGTGATTTATAATTCCGACACAAATTTATACCTGAGCGGTGTTTTTTTCTCTCATAACCTCGCGAAAAGCAAATAAAACCTCGACGTATTGCTGAGAGGTATTCAATTTAAACAGTTCCCAGAAAGTGTAATATGTTTTGTACCTAAATATGAATTCTGTGAGAGAAACCATTCAAAGTAATAAGTATGATGAAAATGAAAGTGGCTTTTTAATAATCCCTAATTTACAAATCATATTGTGTTGAGCAGTTCTCATGAGTTTTCCGGCATTCGTTATCCTGAAAATGTTCACAGGTAATGAGTGTGAGTTAAGACATAATAACTTCGCTCTGTGAAACCCGAGGAAAAGTGTTCGAATATAGACAATTATACAACTGTTGTGAAATTTACGAAAAGTTTTCTAGATACTTCATTTACTCAGACGTAGTTAAAGAAACGCACCCAAAATAACCTTCTCTTTGGTTGAGTAATTATAATGAATACTCAAGTCTCTACGTGATTACATGAAAGAAATGGATAAAAATTAGGGCTAAGTTAAATGTAAAAAAAAGATGATATGGAAACGTTTCGGTTGTTATTCGAAATCTTATAGACTGCTGTTTAGTTAAATATAAAACCTCGTGTCGCATTTTTAACACACACAAACTAATTATTTCACCATGTAGCTCTTGATCACTTGTACACGCAATCACAATTTAAATTACACCGGCTACATTGTACCACGTTAAAAATAGGGAACCACCCCATAAGATTTTGCCGTATGGAACAAAAGCATTGTTGTCGATCCCTGGACTCTTGGTGTCTGGGCGCGCGAGAAATCCCAAAAAATGTTTTTCGTTTTATCTCATCAGCAAATTTGTTGGGACGAAACTCCAAACGGGGTTCTACAGAAAACCCCTACTCGCAAAGTGGGCCGATTGATGATTTTACATTTTTTTAAATATTCAGAGTGACGCGTGTTATATAGAGACATAGAATGTGATGATCTTAAGAGACTTGTTTTCTCAAATTACTCTAAATTATAACTTTCGAAATCCCAGATCTCTCTCAGAGCACAGTATTAATTAAAATTAGTTTTAATACGTCTAACGATAGATAAAAAGGGCTTGGAATTCTGTCTGTCAATTCGAGACAATGTGCGTGATTGGCTTAATATAAGCGTGTGTCCAATACGACATTATATGAATAATGCTTCTCATTTTTTATCTAATTAGTTTGTAAAGTATTGTAAATTACTTGTATTAATTTCTGTGCCTCTTAGATTTTATTGTGTGTGCCGTTTATGTAAAGTTTAACCCTTGATTTTTCAAGGGCAGTCAGTTGATTTAACAATCGCCATTAAAAGCTTATTAAGGTTTTTGCGGCAAATGATTTTCCAACGTTAGTAATTAAAGTGTTATATTTTTCTTGGTTTATTGATTTAGAAAAATTTGTTCATCGTAGATAATTTGTAGATTTAAAAACAGTAATGTAATAAAAAATTGCACTCGAATGTCTAGTACTGGACCGTGCTGCTTTGGCGAAAGTACACTCGACTATAATAATTAATGACACAAAAACTATATTAGTCTCCATAATCCTAGGATATCATATACCTTATATAGTTGTTACCGTAATTTTTGAAGTATAAGTTGGTGATTGTCGGCGTGTTGTTGAACGTGAGGCAAATAGTCCAACATAGCTTAGAATGTTTCAAGAATTTCTGGAATCCTCTCCGTATTTTTGTGAGCGCACGAATTCCTTTTGGTACGAATTTTGCATCTCCCATCATGTGCAATGCAATGCAATGAAATGAAATGCAATGAAATGCAATCCGGAGTTTCAGCTTTCCGCGCGTGCCCGCGTCGAGTTTTACCGCAGAGACCGTCGTTTTCGTTCAATGCACTTTCTCCGCTGGTCCCATTGTCTGGCGCAGCCTCCGACCGGTTGCGCAGGTCACAAGTGATTGCTTCTGATCGAAAATTCGACTCAGATCTCGCTCGCCATCCAAAGAATCCTGTCTGTTCTAAATTGAATTTTTACATAAGTCTCTCCGACTTATGTCCTTTTAAGAGCACATACAGAGAGACATGTTGAAAGAGATAGATGTGTAATTGGAAGTTGTTCGGAAAAGAGAGAAAATTTACAAAGAATTTATTTCTGAGAAGAAAAGTTTCTTTTTTTGTGACCATATGTGTGCGGTTTTTTAAAGAATTGTGAAAATACTTGCGAAGTTGCGGAACATGAGTATTTCAAGTAAAAGATTTTGTAGGACATATCTGTATGTCTTCCTTGCCTTATTTTACCGTGATGCACACACCAAAATGCGTATTCTGTTCGCGCTGAAGATCAAGTGGTTGTGAAAGTGATTTGATCTATTATTCCCGTCATTCATCATCATAATAATGATTCCGTGGTCATGACGTCGATACCGATAGCATCAACCCATAAATATGAAGGAGGTGAGTCATAGTTGCCATTTGTAAATACATTAAAGAAATTGTTACCTTGGCTAATCATGGAAATTTCATCAACCCATAAAGTCCATCCCATCTAAATTGAAGAAAAACAACAAGAAATAGTGTATCATTTTACTCAGTATTAGTTCAAGGGTTCACATTATAGTCTTTTAGCGTAAAGTCCGTAATATATTCAATATATTATTTACGTTTTAATTTTCTCATTGGTTTTCCATGAAAATAAAAATACGAAATGGCGTGTAGTTGGAATACGAAAGTTCCATATCTCAAATTTTATGCATAGTTGAAGATCCATATAGTTTTAGTATCCCTAATGTTCGGCTTGTGTTCCGTTCCGTCTCCAAACAATTGAACTATATTTGAAGAAAGAATTAGAAACGTGTGCTTTCATCACGCGTGCAAGGGAAGTGCAAAATTTTGAGAAGATAGTTTATTAATTTACTCCCTATTAGAGGTTTATGAGAATTTTTTGTGTAACCCATCATTTCCAAAAGTATTTATTTATTGTATGATAATATCTGAGTTACATTTGGTTAGAAATGAGAAAGTGACGAACAAAAACGTGCTTCAGCTTCTCAAATTTTTCTATCTTGATTTGCAGATAAATAGAATTTTTTTTTCCTTACACTACTTCTATCATTACAATAACGTCGATGTTTTAATAAGTAACCAATGAATGGGAATAGAATATTCGTGGGGAAAAACGTTTCATTTCTTCCCGATTGCATCTTCACCATGCGCGGATCTCTGTTCACTTCAAGCTCCTGGCGGTACGAAGGCGAACGTAGCGTCGACGCATTGGGCGGAACAGAGAAGGCACGCAATGCGCGTAATCGCTGTTCCCTTGCGACGCCTCCATTAATCCCCGGAGCGGCTGCACGGCTCCCCGTGGAGATCGTATTCCAACGGAACCTTTTGAAGTATTTTCTCAGGGATTTCTCGCGTTCTTAACTCGGAATTTTACCTTAATATAAATGAATCCGGCTTTTCAAAACTGGAAATCCGTAATTATTAACTGATCCGTGCGTTGTTGTTGTGGTTCATCTTAGTTGGGGTTCAAGATTTTATTTTATTATCGTCGAGGAATTTAAGGTTCTGAGGTATAAATAAATATTTTATTTTCTATTGCTACTTTGTGTGTAGTCATTGTAAGAAATAATCATGTTTAATGACTACAGATACAGATGCAATATACATTTTATCTCGTTTATAGGTTCAATTCATAAAGAAGAATTTTCATCACCCCGCGTCAGAATTGTTAACCTAACCGATATGCATATGTCAGAACTTTCTCTTGCTAATAGTGGCTGGTGTGCATAAAACGATGCTAATGATTTTTCGTAATGTATTTCTGTATATAAAAAGTAGGCGTAGCATGTAGTACACCCCATTACTTCATAGTTAAGTATGTGATGCAGATGTTTAGTAAGAGCAGAGTATCTGCGGTAAATTGAAGTAATAACTGAACGTAATGCTTCGAAAAATTGTATCGTGGTAAGAACCATGTCACGATTTTTTTGAAGCATTCATTCCAAAAACTTTTTTGGGTGCATGGTTCAGAGTAGATACTCCGATTGTTCTTAGCATTTCCTCGTATGTTTTACTGGAAGTAAAATGATGTAATGTNTGGGTGCATGGTTCAGAGTAGATACTCCGATTGTTCTTAGCATTTCCTCGTATGTTTTACTGGAAGTAAAATGATGTAATGAATGCTACACTTTCTACTGTTTTTGCATAGGAATCAAACGATCAGAACACTACACTAAGGTGAGTGAAAGCATTTGCTTCGTTTTTATGGATAGCAGCCAGTGTAAAGAAAAGAACACAATTCCACTAGTAATATTCCGTTTTAATTCGGTTCCTAAAATATCCCGAATGTCAGCAGTCGGGAAGATCTCGCCAATGCCAAGGATGATCGTGAGCAGTGTTTCCCTGGAGGGCCATCAAAACCATCTGCGTGCGCGAGTGCTTTTTAATCTCGCGAGAAAGTTTCGTTCGTCCTTCCACCCTCATCGAACGCGAATCGTGCGCATGCGGCGGCCATCTTTGACGACCTCTTCCATCGACCCTTCGAACCCTTCGGTGTCTAAGCGTGGAATTTGTAAACACTTAGTGGCTCTTGGTGGGATGCGAGGAGGTATATGAATTTTGGAAAATGTATCCTGCAGTGTTATTGAAGATCTTCGACTTAAAAGTTGGATGTGTCAGTTCTCTTTGCAGCTATTAAAATATTCGAACTAATTTTGTATTATTAGCTATGTACCATGAAGATGTCTTGCGGTAATTTTGTAATAGTAAAAGCTTTTTCGACTCCGTTCAGGATCACCCATCACGGTTTAAAATCGCGTAATAAATGCAAGGACAGTCGTGAAATAAAGTGAAGTCACATCACCTAAGAACTAAATAAAAGTAGAAATAATTAAATGCTACTTGCTTTCTGGGGTAAAAAGTACCGGAACCGAAAAAGAATATGGGAAATACATTTATTAAATTGTTCAATGAGTCACAAATTGTTAGTCTCGTTCCTATTTGGTTAGTTGGATTTTGTTCTAATTGAAGGGAAGGATGGAATTTCTATACTGTTTGGTTCCGAGGACTGTTTGGTTCATTTTGGAATGAATGCAAAATGAAAAATCTTCGTATAAGAATAATTTTTCCCTTGCTTTTGTATTATTTTTGTCCGATAGGTTGGTTACCTTCCTTACCACTCATAGAAATCTCCTCGTGTACTGCACGTCGACACGATAAGACTATTGTCTCTATTGCTTCAATGCAAGAGCAACCGACACCCGCCCTCGTCACCGCCGTCACGACACCCAACAAGCTCCAACGTCAACGCCCCCTCCCCTTATTTCCACCACTCCGCTCCGCGCAACCGACCGCGCGCGATAATAAACTTTCTTCTTCAGCGTCTTCGAAACGTTTTACGGAGATCAAGGAGTTGCTCTCGAGCGCGTGGCTAACCAGTCACTTGGTACTTGAGAGGGAATGTGGCGCATCCCTCGCAATCGCGGGTTGCGCATGGACACTCGCTGCACAGTGGAAAGTGTTCACCCAAGCACGCGCGAGTGTGAGTGTACAGTCATTGGGGAGGAAAATGTGCTCTTAATTACTTGGTAAATCCCTTGGATGTTTTCGTGGGCAAAAATACAGGGAAAAAAGCTTCATTGCGCTTGTTCCTTTATTGTTTTAGCAAAATTGTTAAATTGTAAATGTGATTTGTGAACCTGCTAATGAAAAGTATGTTGTAATTCATAAAAATAATTTACGATAAACAAAAAAAAGGTACTAAAATACGTGTTCCAATGAGATATAATGGCATTGTATTTGAGGTGATTTTCTTGTCATTCTCGTAGAAGAAGAGTAGAATATTTGAATATTCATAAAATAAGTTCCCATGTCTCAAATGTAATTTCACATCTTTCCCTATTCCTAGTATAACATTTCAAATTATTCAAACTCATTGGATCAAAACGACCAGCCAGTTTTCATTGATAAATCTTATATTTTTGTCTCGAAAAAAGTTATATACGAAATGTTAATCTTCTTATATGAATATGGGTCATTACGGGTCAGTGTATAATAAATCTAATTTGTTCCATGTTCTCGTGGTGTTAATAAGAAATTGTGTCGGTCGTAAAGTGTTGCTGTCCTCTTTTTGTAGAAGACAAGCTGACTTCCGCTGTTAAGTCAGTTATAAACATTTCCTCTCGTGATGTTCGTTGTTCTTTGAAGTTCTTGTTGACTCTTCTGTGACCTCTAAAGGCGTAATTGTATATTTTCTTTTTCCATAATTTTATTGCACGTTTCTTTGTCTCCATCTCTCTTTCCGCCTGTCTTTGTATTGTATCTTCGTATGCCCTTCTCCCACCACTTCCTCTTTGAAATATGGAATATTTTATGTTCGTTTTTAATATACATTTGGAACAGATCTCACACGGTAACGACTAAGGAAAAAAATATGACGACAAATGTTAATAAGTCTGGAAAAAAACAGCTAAATGAGACACATTCGGGTTACTGCAGTACATTTGAAGAATTTTTCGATTATTTGTGACTGGTCTGGAGGGTAATTTTTATCTGCTAGTGTTTGTGCACATTTCTGGTCGATTGAGTACCGTACGTTTCCCGGCACATCATCTCTCCTGTTCCTTCATCCAATAATATGTGGTTAAGTAGAAGAGAAGTGTCATAAGAATAAGTAAATTCGTCGTTCAATTATGAATAGCATAGTTTTACCTCGTGAGTGTTTATTGAAGTTGCTGAGCTCGTAAAGAGTATGTGTAGGGGGAGGAGGGAGCGTCACCTGCGGAGCTATCTCACGCACGAGCGCGACGACCGAGAGGGAATCCTGCTTTCACGGGAGAAACTGAGTACCCCCGCCTTCCTTGTCGTCACGTCGTCTCCATTTGCTTCTGCGCCACGCTGTCAACGAGCAAGCGAATGAACGATGCTACAGTTCCTGTGTAGGTACACCCTTGGACGTACGTGTCGACATTTCTATACTACTACCCCATTTTCTGATGCCCGTCCATACCTTTTCTAGAGGTATGAGTCACCATCCTTTTTCAATACGTGATCCCTGTTTCCATGAGATTTTTATGTGGCGTAGCTATTGACCGAAATATCATACAGATCTCAGTAGTACTATAGGGAAAAGATTGTTATGTATAATATACCGTTCAAATATTTGTCTTGAACAGTCGATAGAAACCTATCTGGATATCTCATTTTCACATCCCTATAATGTGAAAAAGCGAGTGGATGGAGCGAAAGGATCAGAAACACTGAAATAATTCATTATCATCTCCGGACAATTATTGAGGACACCATAAGTTGATTGGTTCTTTGAGTGTGTACGCAAGTTGCTGTATCTTTTATATTAAGAACTCTTGAATGCCGTAGCGAACAAAATTAACTAATTTTAATTATTTGTATGGAGTATTTGCTCATTATTTTGTTTATTATTGATTTTGATTATCAAGTTGCTGATTAATTTTATATTTTAACGCAGATTTAATGAATCATTAACCTCAAGAAGAACAGTAAACTTCCGGGGTCAGTTAAGATTTACGTTACTATTCATTTCATTAAATGATTAACTATCTTAATAACTTCTGCAGGAACGAAGCACATTCCTTGAGACAAATCTCCGGTCGTAGCGTTCTTTAATCGATAATTTACTGCAACTAGAGTTATTTCCTCACGCAAGTCTTCAATTACTGTGATTGAATCATAAAACATACCCGCCATATTAAGTGTCACTTCACGGGCCAACACCCTCCACGAGGTTACGCTTGAGGAACCTTGGGTTCATGGGACCTCAGAGAGTGGGAAGACCGGGTCAACACGCCCGCACGGAAGAGTCAAAGAGATGAGTCTGATTCAGTCGTTCGAGCTAAACAAGGTGCACGTGTCAAACCAGTGTGCGGTGAGATGTGACTGCACTCAGCTACTTTTTTATCGGCCTTTTCATTGGGAAACCTTACTCAAGAGTTTGTTGAGTGCAAAACATTAGGCAACGTAAAAACCACGCGAATTGGCGAACAATACTTCGAAGTGACGTCATGCTATAGTATTCCATCTACCCAGTGGTTCATCATGGTCCATCTCTTTTCGAATTGTTACACATTTATATAGTATTATGATTAAGATATTCTCTGAAAAGAAAACTCTCGAACTGGTTTTAATCATTTGCTTCAATATTTGTTAAAAGTGGAACTTCCTTGAAAAGCGATAATTTGACATGTTGGATAATAATTTGACAACAAACTGTGACGTCGTATATTGGATAATTAGTCAACTTCAAACTATTTGTCACGGTATTGTAGAAACTGATCTGAAGTTGCGAGTCTCTAAGAATCGGAACGAATCATGAGTTCGTGCGGAAGAACGAGTGTGCGAAAGTGGTGAAGAGTCATAGATGCTTAATCTCAAGATTGCGAGGCTTCTCATTTCTTACATATTCAAGCATGAACTGTTGGCCTTCTCGTTTAATTTTTTATTACTTCCGATTTATAACAGGAGACGTTATGAAGTAATACACATCCACTTTGTTACCATAATGGATATTAGTGAAGTATAAAGAATTTATGTATTTTTTTCGTAATTGGTTTAGATACGATTTTTTAATAAAATTTTCGTTACGTTTTTTGAGTAGTTTTACTTTTGCCAACTTTTCAGCATACTTCTAGAATACGTCCGTGAATTCCGTTTATATTTCAGACTTTCAATTTGTCACCTCGCAATTTTATAAAAAACACTTCCCGAGTTTTATGGTTTTACACTAGTTTCTTCCTCATTCATTTAAAATAAATAGTATCCATTAATTCACTTTATTTGAAGGAACTAACCTTGATTACATTTTCTTTCCACCAATTAAAGTCGATTTAAAAAAAAAAAAAGTAAATGGACTGCTCTTGTTAGTATTGTCTGAGTTTTAAGGTATACCAGGTAGCTTTGGTTCTCATTAGCTAAGATAATAATGATTCCGCTTTAATTCTCACTCATTGTCCTACATCTCTCCGACCTCCCGCTATAGTATTTCGTCGTATCAAGAGTCTCGCATTTCGCCATCGTCTGGAGTTTCGGATCCATCACGTGCTCGAAGAAGCGGCGCGGCGTGGCTCGAGCCAGAAAGAGACTGTTGAAGCAGGAGTGCTCTTCTCTTCGGTTAGGAAACGCTTCGTTCCGACGTCCGGCGAACAAAAGGAGGACTATTACGGCACGCGTCCGTCCGTGAGCCCGTGGGGCAGCACCGTCTGATATATAGGTCGTGGATAATTAGAACACTGCTTGAGCAAGTATTGGACGGCATGCCCGAATGAACTGTTGTCAAGTTATCGATTATTGTATTCAGGGAGGGGCTGACAGGATTATTTGGTAATGAGTCTTACGATATGATTTTGACGTTATGCAAAACTCTTTTCTTTTCTTTTTTTTACTCCTCTGATCTGTGAAGAAAGTGTCCTTACGTATAAGACATTCAAGAATCTACTTTGGTTTCGGAGGAGTTTGAAGTCTCCATTTCTGCGACTTAGAAGTGAATTGTCATTCATGTCCTTTTCATTTGCGCGTAATAGTTTTTAACGTTTTACTTTCACTGTAAGGGAAAAAGTAAAGTTATAAAATTTGATGTGGAAAAGCTTCTTTGAGTCTCGTATATTTTTAACAAAGTATGTGTAAACAATAGTAACATGGGAAAGAATTTGTTGACCAACTTTATATTCAAACTTCAAATAAATAAGTCAGGCAACTTCCGCTGTTGAGAAGTGTATTGAGGTAAAATATATTTAAAAATGACAATATTTATTGGACTGCGTCATCACTACTTATAGAAACGAGTCGAGTTCAAGGTTGAACGTGACTTCCTCCTAAGCTGTTCTTTCGTTCTGTGAACGCTAAATGAATGGGAATCTCTTGAGGAGATTGAAGATTTATATTGTATATGATCAATAACTGGTACTTCTGACAGCGTTTTTGACCCCCATATTTATTCATGTATTTGGTGAACATACCTAATGATCTGGACATAGGTGCCTCTCAATAAGGTTAGTATGTAACAAATTTTTGAAGGTGAAATGGAGACAAAATGTTGTATTGAGAAATATTTCCTTTTTGTGATGTGATTCCTTGCAAAGTCTTATAATGAAGAGAATTTCATAACTGTCATCTCTCCTAGTTAAGAAATAGAAAGTTGATCGTTTGAACTACAATGATTAATCGTGACGACGCATTTTATCACATTATTGAAGCACTTACCAGTGCAGTAGGAGTCAGAAAGTGAATAAGAAATGACAGACATAAAACATGAATTGTGAATAATCAAGCATTTGAAGTTGTATAGTTTCGTAACAAAGTGAAACGAAATGATATTGGTTATTTCCGTTTCTTTATTTAGATTTTTCCTTTTTAATTTGGCATGCTAACTGTTTGGTTGGTTACTTGAATGATGAAACTTGTTAAAAGCACTCAATATTCTGTGAGCGTAAGTGTTCTTGAGTTTTGTCACTTAATATTTTTAGCATAGTTTATACAGTAGTTGATTACTCGATTTTTTTCTTTCTTTCAACAATTTATCAGTTTAACTGAATAGCGTCTCGTGATTTTTCTGGGACCAGAATAAATTATATTACCCGGATTCATTTTGCCAAATTTCATTCATTTTCCATTGATTGCAAAACAGTCAACGAAGCTCTATGGCACTAGCATGGTGTTTATTATGAAGTTCAGGAAATACGATAAAATCAAGTCATATTCGATGTCATAAAATTACCGTCAGTATTCAGACTTTCACTCGCATCTGCGTTACAAATGTACATGTAAGTTGCTCTGTAATTGCAATTTTTCAGAGAAATATGCTGACTCATATCAGCCCTCATAATCGTTCATCTACATATATTCGTACTTTCTTTATTCACTCTTATTTTAAACTCTACTTCTTTCTAGATTTTACTACGTTGTTTCTTATAAATATAATTCCTTAACGCTACGTTTCACACAGGGTCGTTTTGTTGAAGTGGGCATTATGTGTCCGTCTTTTTACGAGGCACTCGAATTGAATTTTGTCGCTACACATTATCCCCTGTTGTTTGACTGCTCTTGAAGGACGCGAATTGACGTTGGAAAATGGAGTGCAACATGATCCCTCGCGTGACTTCGTCTTCCGCGTTGTACATATAGGCAATGGTTGATGGAGGTATCGTGATGGCGGCTGTAACTGTTGGTATAGTATGCAATTGCATTCAACACGGTAGCGGTTGTATTAGTCTCAAACTCAATTGGCTGGGAAAAACTCATTACTTACATGTTACACATGACCTTGTTTCTGTATTGACCAATTAGAATGGGTCTAGAAACACTAGCTTGAGTCAACTGTTGCGAGTTCGATTCCCAGGTAAGACATGGATTCATACTTCATTATTTTAAATTTTTACATTCTATGGCATCATTCACCTCCTTACATTAGCGTATGTGCGCTTGATTAACATGATTAAAGAAGAGCTTTGTAATTATGACATTAAATTGAATGACCTTAATATAAATAAAAGCTATTATTTGTATACCTCGAAACTAATTTAAAATAAACTTTGGAAAATTATTATTTACTAACCGAGGGGAAATACTGTGGAGTTATACATTTCTATCGCAACCTGAGCGGTGGAAAATTAACATAATTAAACGTTAACCTTAATGCGAGATCACCTGTAATAACAAGGAAAACATAGTATTGGGTGTTATGAATATTCTATGTATTTTTGTGCATAAATAGCCCATCAGACGCCCAAAACTTTCCGCGAGTACAAAATATCGCTCAGGTCTTCTACCCAGAAAAACAGGTCAAATTTTACAAAGCTACATGTTGGAATGAAGACAACATGAATTTTCTTGACAACATAGAAGATATTAATTTAACCTTCTGAAGATTGTACTTTTCTAATTTTATTTAAACCAACTATATGTAAATAAACTCATATGTCCTATTATTCTTATTAGGTAATTAATAAATGAAAATAGTGTATAAATATATCGTTCTTTATTATATATTACTTTAGTCAATATTAAAAAATTGTTAAAATAAAGTTAGCAAAAGAAAAATAGACAGAACGACACTGCAAACTCCGATTTTATCTGTAACAGACTTTCATATTTATGGGTCATCTTCTTCTAATATATTACTTCTCTCAATAACAAAATAATACATATATTTGGTTAATATTGACTCATAAAAATAAGTTTATTTATTTATTTATTAATCATGAGATTACGTACAAAAAAATGACAAAAGTTAAGAATTCTACACATTTTCTGAATCATTGTATTGAATCTTTTGGGTTAACAACTAAATTTTATTTAAAAGAACTTCGTGGACAACTCCAATTCCTGCTGACCTATGATAAATTCTTCCATATCATTGTCATATTTAATATAGGAAAATATCAGGAATATAAATGAAGAGAAACATTTGACAGATGTAGAGTTGGTGACTCCGCATATTTTGTGAATCGACTGGGGCATTAGTCGGNGGGCATTAGTCGTAGGAATGGGAAGAGAGGTGTCAGTATCGTCCAGAAGGCATTGAAACATGAATCGTTTGCGGTTTCCATTGAACGGGGCCTTGCTGACCAACGCACTCCGAGACGTCGATTTGTTAGCTGCGCAGATTGAAAAAGGAACTGGATGAACGAATCCTCTTCGTATCATTGGTCTGCGGCATCGGCCGAGTTCTCAGATTTTCTAGCAATTATGCTGTGGAGTGGCTCGCAGGAATATTCAGTGTCGTAGGGTTCCCATCGTTATAAGGATGCTGGAAACGACTTATTTTTTCTTCCTTTTTTCCCTCCAAAATTAGTGAAGTAAATTATGGCAGCGGCGATGGATAGTTGTTTGATTTCTTGAGTATGTCCCAGAGTCTGATACGTTCATAATATTTGTTAACCCTGAAACAGTGTATAACGTTTCATAAAACGAATACACGAAATTGATGTAATCAGAAAAAGAAACGAAATTATTTATGAGGAAATTAATATGTGAGTCAGCAGCCATTTTTTTTTAAATTCTGCTGGTACGCGAAAAGACATTAAAACCCGTAAAATCGAATTAAATTTGAAAAATATTCGTACTGAACAATAGTTCGTTCTTTGTTTGTTCTTGTGGCTACGAATGTGTAAGTAACGATGTGAGGAAAGAGAACGAAAATGACTGATCCATCCGACGCCGCGCCGCGCCGCGCCATGACTGCGTCCGACGCTGAACGAAACGAACGGGACGCACCTGGAAGAGCGACATGACGACCGGCAGCGCGCAAGAAGCAGCGTCTGAAAGTGATGCGCGATGCGGTTGCGAACAGTGACAGTTTCCGGGATATTTTGTTACGGTGTCAATGACCTTTGTGATCACCTAATGGTCGTCGTTTTCGTTCAGACGCTTCGATTTAAGAACACCAAACAACATATATTTTCGTCGGAGTAAAATATTTTGTCGTTCCTATTCTAACGTATTCCTACAAGGATATATACTAATACGATAAATCACATCAGAAACCTGGACAAAAATTTTTCCAACAGCTCGATTTTTTCGATAATGAAAAGAAGTTTTTTGGTTTTTACGCAAGTCTCTTTTTAATTCTTACATTGAACATGATATTAAATTCATTTATTATTTAAAAGTGAAAATTAAAGTACACTGTTTAGTAGTTTAGTTTAGGAGTTCCAGTTTTCATATTCGCAACTATTATCTTTTCCGTGGCAAATATAATTTTAGTAGATATCCAATGGTTGGAATAAATTAAAGACAGCACTTGAGTTTACAAAGATTATTGCAGTCATAAGTCACTCCGTTTTTCATCTCATGTCGCGGAAAGAATTGTACTTTTACATAAATGTGCGTACTAAAGTATGTCANTAAGTCACTCCGTTTTTCATCTCATGTCGCGGAAAGAATTGTACTTTTACATAAATGTGCGTACTAAAGTATGTCAAAGATTAATTTTAATTAGTTTCTTTGACTTAATTATAGTCTGATAACTCGACAACGAAAGCAATTATTTTGTCATTCCTTTACTATGGCATTCTCACATTCCACGGTTGTGTGGTGCCCAGTCGTTCATGGCATCCAAGGATAAGAGCGCGAAGAAGCAAGACAAGCAGCGTAACCTCTGTACTCAAAATGCCGTAACGGAGAACAGTTCGGCCTTTGTCGTAGAGCTTTCATAGATTACGTTGGTTCTGGGGCACTGGTCATTTCGCATAGGCGAGTACAAGTACAGTAAGGAAGGGAACATTCCCAAGGAAGCTCGGCGTCCGTTCGCTCAGTGACGTAAACTTCATGACACTTGTTTCAAATGTATAACTCTTTTTGACGTACACCATCGCTCGTGCACCCAAATTCACTATTAACTGAATGAAATTTGATTATCTTTCGTGAGGTATAAGCTATTATAAAGTAAGTATGTTTCAATTTAATATCCTTTATCCCTGTTTGCTTAATTCATAACGTATGCCCGAATTGCCATAAATGATTATGAAATTGCTTTAGAACATCCTTCTCGGATTCAGGATAACAGGAAATATTCCCCAATCAAATACAAGATTCTAAGACATTACCCTTACTTTAATCACCCTTCACAAAGTATTTGATGGGAACATGTCTCTAGCGAAAGCCGATCAGATCAGGACCAGAACCTATGGTGTTGGTTTTCATGAGCTACTTCTATTACTACTACTGTACTCGGGTAGGCCAAACGGACTTGACCATCCAGAGACGTATTCTGGTGCTGGCGAGTGCTACGTTTTACCTTGTCACATTTTCTTTACCAGAGAAGACACAGTACAAGTATATTTTATATTTTTTGTCCCTTTATCTTTATAATATCCACGCTATTAATATGAAGAAAGTTGCTCCTCTCGGTTACTTAAGAAGCACTAAAAATTTATAATTGCGTTAAATTTTGTATTATTTTTACTTGTGTTTTTGATTTGGTCCAAAATATTGCCGTAATTAATGGGGATTTAGAATCCTTCAATATTTTTCTTTAATTTTGTTGATCCAAGTTGAATAACCTATGCATATGCTTGCAGAACTTTGTGCGGTCAGCTGCGATATTTCGAACATAGTTTTCAATCGTTCATTGTAGGATAAAACTGCTAAAACGAGGTATCAACACTATTGGATTGATAATAGTTCTACCGTTCACTCTTGTTTTAGCAATATTAAAAGTTCTTGTACGTGTGGAACATTTGTGGCCACGATCGCCAGCAAAAACGCATGTTTTTCTAAGCTTTTTCAGATAAGCTAAGAAATATCGCAGCTCATGTTAAAAACATATTTCAAGGCACGCACCTGCTACCCTATACCGGAAGGAAGTAAAGTGCCGTGCAGAAAGTTCCAGTGTCTCTCCCCGTATGACTAACTTGCGGAGCTAGCGACGTGAATCGGTCCCCCACCTGACACACCGGAAATGCACGGAGCAGCCGAGTAGTTCCTGTGCGGGAGTGATATCAGGGGATCAGAACTTCCATTCGCCTTCTTCCCTACGAAACATTCATATGATGTAAACCTATACGGAGAACATACATATGGATGTGAGTAACTTAGGATTGTGTGAGAGATCCAAATTCAGAGAAAGGAAAAGATCTCTCCGAACATTTGTATATGGCATACCAACTTTACAAACCTTATAGTTCAGGTACTGTAGTACTCTGAATTTGGACCTCGTATCCAAAATTGTGTAGCTTATTANAGAGAAAGGAAAAGATCTCTCCGAACATTTGTATATGGCATACCAACTTTACAAACCTTATAGTTCAGGTACTGTAGTACTCTGAATTGGACCTCGTATCCAAAACTGTGTAGCTTATTGCANTGTGTAGCTTATTACACACACACGAGGAAATCAACTATAGATATAGCTTCAGATTCTTCCTCTTCGCGATTAGGAGAACCCATTGATCAATCGATAACTTCTGTTCCAACGAATCCATTGTTGAATCCAATCGGAAGGGGTGCTTTGTCGAAGATTCTTTCTGTACTAGGGAATTACTGATTATAAACGTCCTATATCAATGCATCACATGCGATTCAGTGGAATCTAGAAATAGTGCGAGTTATGCTTCGAGAATTTTAGTGTTCCACCTCATTTACTCGTATAATAAGACATAGAATCTTTTTAAGTGAAATCTTTGGTACGAATTGTTTTTTAAATTGAGGAGTACTAATCATTCGATCTCTGTATTATTCAAATATTTTTCCACGCGCAAATGTAAAAAAATTTCGTCTGTCCCAACTTTTGAGTGTTGCTAGACTATTCATTGAAATTCTGTGAGTGCGTGGGTGCAAGAATGTTTCTTGCGATGAATGATCATCGTACCGTTTTTCATACTTCAATAAATAAATGCTGAATGGAGGAGAAGCTGGCTCTGTAATCTCCGCAAATGACCGGATGTTCGGTGGACGTGAACAAATTCTTCCTCCTTTGCTGGAGTATCGGTGCAAACGAGGACTTGAGGAAGTGCGCTTTATCTGACGCTGCGAAGGCTATCTAACGACGTCCCAAACCCGTTTCTCAGTTCCGCCAACGCAAATTCCCACTAATTGAACGAAACAACAGTGCGCGAGTCACTGCGTCTCGCGTTTCGTCAGGAAGGATGGTTGTTCCTCTGCGAGACGTTTCAGGCGCTGTCACTCTGCGGAGAAGGTTGCATTGAATTGCTCCTTGAGGCATACCAGAAGTTTTCTTGCATTTGAGAAAATTGAGTCGGTTTTTAAATGAATAACCATATTTTATGCAAAGAAAGTAAAATCCAGAATTTTCTGACCCCTATTGAAACCCCCCAGTTACTTTCGAAAGACACTTGGTTTGATATGATAAATTATCGGCTAATTTTAGTAGAGAGAATGAAGTTCTTGAATAATTAATATGAAAATCAGTTCACCGTATGCGGGCGCCTTTTCACAAGATACATCTCTATGATTACATTTTTCATTGTAATTGGCACGATAAACACGAGATCTTACAAATATTAGCTTCCATGTCTGATCATGGTATTTTTTTTCTTCTTTTATGAGACGTCTTTTCAGTATTTCTTAGTAACGTCCCACGCGTTCATTGAACCCACATTTTTCCTGCTTGTTGAAATATGCTTTTACTATCTTGACAGCCTCTTACATTCATCTAACGACTGACACTTCTCAAACGTCGGTTCCCTTTGTTTATCACTAAAAAGCGCGATAATTCAAAGATAAATTACAGCCACCGAAAAAGTTTCCTCACTTTCCAGTCCGTATTTCTCTTTGCAAACTTTAAATTTTAGATAATTTTCCATTCTATATTTCGTGACATCCGGTCTTAAACGATAACACTTCATAGATAATAGCCTGTAGGAAGTAGGAAAGGAAGTAGAGGGTTGTTGGAAATTATTTTACGGTTAAATGTCCATAAGAAGTTCTCAGTCACTTTTGGAACAGTTTAACGGGTTATTGGTCGCATATCTTCTGAGTCGACGAGCAGTTAAGGAATGGGAATGGGAAAACGTGAATAGGAGCAGAAAACATATTGATTTTCATCTGGGATCCCTGATCTGGATTTTCTTTCTTTTCCCATTTTCATTATATTGTGTGATTGAAGTATCAGCATGAATGTATAAAGGCCGTAGGAAAAAATGAAACACATTATGGAGATGACAATGGAGCGGCGGCGTTAAAGAGATCGATCATGATCATGAATGGCAACTTTCTTGTTGGAATAAAGCGGAGTGTACTCTGCATAAATTTCTTTAACGAACATTTTGAAGCCTTCCTCGATGTGATAGCCTTCCTTGTTTGCTTCCTGAGAGTGCAGTTAATGGTTGTCTTCCTGCTCTTACTCTTAACTTTTTACCCCCTCACCACGTTATGAAGACACAATCAATGATATGCATTTATATTCCGAGCAAAAGCTAACATATAAACTTTCATCTTTCTACACAAGATTACATATATCTGATTCCATCGAGTACTGTTATTGTTTATATAGAACTGTTGTTACTGTTTTTATCTCATGTTCGCCTCTAAACCGCCATCCTGATTTTTATTGTTATTATTTTATTATTACTATTATCGACAAGTCAACGGATAAGTAGATTGAAAATTTGACTGAATTGTATGGAATCAACAATTTCCTCCACATTTCGTAGCCCTAATTGAAAGTGACAATTAAGATTTCCACTGTTGGATACAGTTGGATTAGACCTCCTTTATCTCCAAAATCGGAGCAGAAGCCGAATCAAAAGTATCACGCAGAAAAGTTGCATTTATCTCGATCCAGAGAGGTCAGCAAGCAAACGAACAAACAAACAAAGAGAAATTACGATAAAAAAGTTTGGCGTTGCGTATACGAAGATTCCATGAATTGACTGCTCGTAAATCGTAGATAGGTAAAACAATTGCTCCACCTACGTGCGGAATTCAAAAATATAAATATCTTTTCGAGTGAAGTTAGATTTCGAATTCTCAAAGTTAAGACACGCATGACAGGAGATTGGTATCAGGACATACACGAGCCATCCGGTATTTACATCCTCGTGATCTGAATATCATCCCCGCGAGCACGTGTCCAACAAGGAGGAAAAAAACTAAATTATACTGAAAGTCATCATCAACTTGCCAAACCACCTTCGTCAGCCGGAGCTCTGACAGCATTAGTGGATCGCGGCGGACCGAGGCAGAGCGTCCAGTCGTCCTTGATATGTCTGCAAGGAGCGTAACCCACAGCCCAGCGTTTGTTCGTTCTGAGAAGATCGAAGGAATGAGGAGGAACCCGTCTGGGGTCTCCTTCGTAACCAGAGATGTTTCCCTGATTCTCATCACTTCCACTTCAGTGGCATCCACACGACTATAGTTATATGGAGTCACGACCCAGAGTACGCTCTTTCTTTACGATGGAGGAGTCCAGGTGAGATCATTGGTTATGGGATATGAACTTCTTTCCCATACGATTGATAAGTTCCATTAATCAAACATTCAACCCACTTCTAGATCTGCAAACTGTCCTCCATCAGGTACACTAACTCTGCTTCCTGCACTGAGAAAACACAGTGGATGTAAGTACCCTAATTCAGAAGAGAGAAAAGATTTCACCCAACGTTTTGATATGGCATCTCAACTTTATTGCTCGGATAAGATGTCACATCCAGAGGTTGGGATGTAATAGCAAAAGGTTTGAAAAAAATACTTTCCTTCCTCTGAATCTCAATCCAAACCTATTCGCTCAGTATAGAACTGTAAGTTCGTTACTCATAGATTGATTTTTAAGAATAGTTTCAAAAAAATAGAAAAATCAAAATTATTTTATTAAATTAAAAAATCAAAACATTCATTTCATATATTTCTTATTTTTATGCAATATGTCTTAACTTTAGAAATCGTGGGGAAAAAGTTCCATACTGTAGGCGGAATATATTTTTAACGTAAAATAATCAGCTGGGGATGAATACATTATTTACGAAGCTTTGGTTCGTCAAAGGTGCCCGATCAACCTTGTCAAAAAAGTTGAGAGAGAGATTACCCGTTTATTTTGTCGTTAATTTAATTTTAATTTTTAAAGTCTCGAAAAGATATGTAAAATTATGTTGTATATCAGTTTTTCTAAGTTATACTCCGTTGCGAAATTAGATATTCTTATTTATCAGAATTGCAGATAAATGTTCTCAAAGGAGACTGTCGATTAATATTCGATTTCTTCTCCATAAATCAAGTACTGTCATATGTTAATGCTAGTCTCGAAATAGAAATGAACCGCCAATAACTCAAAGGAAATCGTCCCATAGAAGGCGTCGTTTTTGCATCATTTAGATGTGCTGCTCAGTCTATCTTCCTGGGATAGGGGCACCACCCTTTTCCGTCGTCTCTGCTCCTTATGACTTATTCTTCATCTTAGTTTCTTTTGTTTCCATTTCGTTCTTTTGCTCTCGTTATATCATCGTTTTGTGTTCGTGATCGCCCTGTAATCGTGGCGCACAAATTCTAATTTTAGGAAATACGGGGCTATCAACTCAATGAATGTCATAAAGTGAACATTGATGTCGGAATGACGACGTTTTAACGAGTATTAATTAAGACTAAACCAAAGAAAATCATTGTGGTTTGTGTTGGTTTATTTAAGTGGAATACGTTTTTACGCATTTTTATTATTGAAGATTTGGGGAAAAAACGAAGTAGGTCTTCTTTCCTTTTGTAGGAAAGTGGGATTTACTATGTGTTAGAGAAATTGTTACAGTTTTAAATGTGGCATATTGAAATGATGGCTTTGGAGGAAATTTGGAAGACTTACCTTTTTTTTTTACTTTGTGGGGCAGATATGGGAATAGTTATGTACGAGAATGCCATATGTAGTGTAGTTCAAAATGAGTGTATAATGAAGATTTTTGAAATAGAATACTGAACTTCAGTAAAAGATATTCAATATATTATTTACGGAAGGGGACCAATTCTTATATATGAATAACTTCAGGTGTGCTCTGTAAAAACGAATCTGCGGTAATTAAAACTGTTCAAGGAAAGAACTGTCATATTGGTTTATGTGTATGTTGCCATTTGCTTTAGGTAGTACTAGTCTTTGTCCCGACTTGCTTAATGATCATGCTGTAATTCACTTTAATCTACTTCTTGTTGCGACTGTTTGTGAATCACACGAGCAGAACTGCCAACGTGGAAATTGATTTATTCTAGTAACATCCTTTGTTTTTTGCTGCACATGCGGACAGGTGGCGATACAGCTGCATTCCGATCATGCACAGCGCAAGAAGCTTCACGTGATTTTTCTTGTTAACTCCGCGTTTCATGTTTTGTTTCGTTTCATGTTTTGTTTCGTGTTTGATGTTGTGCCATTAATTGTTTATTGACTCTTAGAATGTTAATGGAGAGTGCGTATAAAGTGCGTTTATGTTTGACTGACAAGAGGATTTTTTCAAACGTTTCCTTGTCTGTTTTATCTTAGAAACATGGTCGTAATGTATGAGGTGAATGTTTCATTACATATGATAAATATTCTAAAATCACGTGTGTACTCAATATTAGAAATTACGCATATTTAGGGTGAACTGATGAATAATTCTAATTTCTAAAAACAATTTCATTGGTTCGTTAGAGGTTCATGACTACGACCAACGTCAAAATAAAAGGAGTTAGCGTTACAATAAAACCTCATTATCTAAGACTCGAGCAATCAATGTTTGATACACACCTATAAATATATTATTTATAATTATATTATGCGTAAATTTACACATCCAAAGTGTTATGTTAGTCCTTTTTATTTCTCTTCAAATATTGAATACTTAACGAATTGAGTACTAGAGATCATCTTCACATGGCATAATAAAAATGTTGGCGAATATTAATTTCACGTTTTCGTTGGGTCTATTTCTATTCAGTATTATTGTTGAAACAAACTTTGACCATCAGTATTATCCATGTTTTTAGTTGAGGTACCTCTTCTCCTCTGTAGCTCACAGTACAGTAGGTAGATACTGTCATCGCTAACTATGTAATTCGAAGAAACATGGTGGTTATTCAGCTGATCTCATCCATGAAAGAGATAAAATAAAGCCTGAGGAACCACATAATTACAAAGTTCAACACGTGTGAGTTACAGGAAGTGACCAATGTTCATTTTATTGTGTATATAATTGGAAGTATTATATAAGTGAATTACATTGATCTGCTCGCATTTTCTGTCTGGTTTCGTCTTTCGTTTCAAATATTTGAGAAGAGGTCCTGACGCATTCCGCGTCCACATGAATGCACGCAAGTGAGGCGGCGTGTCCTGACACCAAATGTTTGCTGTCCACTGATCAGTTCATTGACTTGAGCCACTTGAGGGGTTTCTTTTCATGTCGAGATATAAATCCCCAAAGTGAGAACATAAAAGGAACGGTCCCTGAGACTCACGTTCGAGTATGTTGTGAATTTATTGAAAAAAATTGTCAAAATTATATTCTTTAGGGTTTTAATCACGGCGAGCAGTAATTGTTATTTTTAAAATAAAAACCCTCCTTGTTTTCACTTTATTTAATATATTGATAGTATTGACACGAGCAATTTTTATTTTCAGTACAATTTTAACAGAAACATTATTATTGATATATTACGTCTTTAATTGAACATGGAATCACTATCATTCATAATGGTTCATATGGTGGAGTAAACAAAAAAATACGGTTGAAACACTTTTTTTATTTTATGAAAAAAAACTTTTCCAACTGTACTATTTTTCTACTATTTTGTTCTTTAAGTTTTTAATGCTTGGAGTGATATTGAAGACTTCTTCATGGGTTTCAAAATCAGTATTTTGGTATTACTAAAGCGTTTGATGTAGTAAAGTTATTAGCAATTTCGAGTTATTTATACGACGCATTTTCCCCGTTGATGTATATATGTTGTGTGACTTTTGGGGTGAGCCATAATATGTTACGAATAATAGACTTATATTCTTAGACTTGCATTAAAAATAAAACTATGACTAAATGAAGGTACGAACTCATTGTGCTGAACTATGTATTTGAGGACTCTCATATTCCTAAATTTGGGATTGAATTACCCGAGCTTTACTCTCCCGTTTCAGCATCTCAAACTTTGTTTAAAGGTTTGCAAATTTTAAAGTCCTCTTTTGAAATCGCTCAGGTAAGAGTTTCCTGAGCCATTCGATGCTTGGCGTAACACGGGAGCCCAACGTGTAGGTCCTTATGTAAAAGAGGGAATCCGAGAGCGCAGGCCCTGCTGGCGGGCGGTCGCTGTAATTGGGCTGTTATGTTCCAAGCAGAAGACTTCGGAAGGATCGGCTTCACAAGCACGCACCTCGGCGGCCTCGGAGAGCGCCTCCTACAAGCAAAGGACCCCGATTCAGCCATGCAAGTTAAAGTTTTGTTAATATTGGGAAGACAGTGGATCTTGCCAATTAGAAGTTCTGCACTCTATTGGTCACAGCTAACTTTTTGTGAGACCAAATATGAGACTCAGTTCAAATTTCGGATTCGGAAAAACACTACAGATATGATCAGACTTCTATCAAAGAGGTATCAGCATTAGGTTGATTCTGTATTGGTAGTGGTGTGTTAAGTATATTTGCGTAGAAATATATACAGCAAAAAAACAAAACAAAAAAAAAACAACATAAGTAATGCTGGTTCAAGTTTTAGCAATATCATTTGGAAATTGTTGGTTCGTAATCAGTCTTTATTGTCTCTGTAGATTTCATTTTTTGCAAAAAAATTGCGGCTCATGATTCCGTTTCTTCAATATGTGTTGTGCAGTTGTACATGTACAACGTGTGGTAACGGATGCCTCGTATTTGATCGTATGTTTCTTTCGTATTTCAATAGTTCAAATCATATTATAAATTTTTATTCAACCTTTGTCCGACTGATAATTTGTAGTCGTAGATTTATTTCGCTAAACGCCCTATAATTTGATACAAGGCACTTTTAAGAGACTAGTTTGACAGAATTTCCTAACCACATACGCGTGACCACATGAAAGTTGATATGATCATGTGAATTTTGTATCATGATTTAATTGATGTACTTGGAGTATACGAGTCATTCACACTGAATCAGTGTGTTTCGTAATTTAATTGAGGAATAATGAACGCACTCAGGTGAGTAAGCATGCAAATCTCATTCCCCTGAAGATATACCGCCAAATGACTCATCCGAATGACAGCTTCTATTCCGCAGGTGGCTCTGCAGAAATCGTAGGCAAAATTGATCGAAAATCGACATTATTTAACATATATTTTCCTTCACTTTAGTGTTGCAATATCCACCTCGGAATACTATTTGAGATGATGACCAATGTACTATAATTTTATTACGAATTTAACTCATAAATGTTTCGATTTATGATGCCACACTGACATTTGTACGTCCTTATTTTTTAAGACACCTAAATATTTACCATCAGCTAATTCCTTTACGAGAGACATAAAAGTCTGAAGAAATGAACGGGGAAGTAAATACGTTTTTTATAGAAAAGGGTGGTATAACCTATCTTGTTGAGCTCAGAATCAAGCGTAGTGTCGTAAGTGAGACATTCACGTGTATACTCGTAGTACCTGAACAACTCTATAGTGAAGAAACATTGTTTTCTTCAATTAAGGAAAGTTTCTCATCTGACGCAATGGAGCACGTTTTTAAGCTTAACCAATGGAGCATTTCCCAAGTGAGGCGCGAGTCAACTGCTGCTTACTCTGTTCCCGCGGTTCGAATTCGGTTCCTGGGAACCAATTACGAAACGACTCTTCTTTCAGACGCTTCCTCGTTCTTAGCCTCGATGCATACTTTAAGGCACGCTGCTAAATCCTTACGTCCTTATGTTAAAACTTTAGGGCTGTAGATCAGATTATGAGAAAAATGAAAAATATTTACCTGTTGAGTGTCTATTGTTGAATCAAAGAGGAGATAGTTCTCTTGATATTTCAAAACGCTACTAATTAAATCAAATTCTGAATTAAGTTTTCGATACGGTTCAAAATTCTCTCACGTCTGAGATGCGAGACATCGCCTCATTAATGTTAGTCAACAAAACAATGGTAGAATTATGATTTTTGAAAATATTTGTGAGCATTATTTTATCTTCGAACTCACATCTTTATCCGAACTTTAGTTTTACTTTAACTTACAGTAAAAAATCAGTTGTCATGAGCTCGGGAGGTTGGTAATTTGCAATAATTATGTGGAGCAAAAATTGTTCAACTCTATCGTTTTGATTTTTTAAATCTCCTATTGTTTTAAATTTAAATTTTCTTAGGAACCATCCGAATAGTGTGTGATTTTAATTCATTCGGTCAGGGCCTGTCCCACAGGCGTCGTCATTTGAATCTTACATGTGTGTCCTCCTTCCACGTGGCTGATAGCCTCAGTATTTTTCACGCTTCGTGAAGTAACTTGGAGACATAACTTCGTATATGTTTGGGATCGTGCGTTCCCATACCATTCGAAAGTTACGTGAGTCCCCGCAGGATAGTGTTTCAGACGCTGCTCGGAGCGCTAAGAAACTATTTCGTTGGTTTCTTACGTCATACGGCGCCTATGTCTTGATCATCAAAGAACCCGCGAGATACATCTCTCGAAACAGTCACACAGTTACACAGGCAGACAACATTTTCTTTTCTTTTATAGTATCATTTCTTCCTAACAGTGTTTTACATACATTGATGACTTGAACGGAATAAAATAATAAAATCACGATGTCCATGAAGGAATCTCCAATGATGTACATGCGCATTGTTTTGACTCCTAACTCGAACTCGAAAGTCATATATTTTTTATCGTTTCCTATTAGGTTAATAAATTATACAAAAAGAAGTATATTCCGGACAGTACGGCTGTTCCCGATCAACTTTGCCTATGACGAATTTGGAGAGTTAACATTGCGGGGTTAATGTTAGTAATATCAGTTTTAACATTAGTAACTATCAACGTATGGTACTGATTTCGATTAATTTATCTTTCAAGTTTTGATGAATAAATGCTTGAAAAATTGATGTTTTGAGACCCTCATTAAATGATTAAAGACATGTTAAAAGAATTATTTGTACATAAAAGTAATCTGACATGAATGTCTTGTTAATTGTTTGAGAACGAATATAACTAAAACTAGATAAAGTGCAACTTTCTCATATATCAGCAAGAATTTTAAAATCAATTACTTGTTGGTACGGTAACTAATCTTTGTAAAAACTGAAAATTAAAATGATTATCAAGGGGACATACAAGTCTCAATATCGTTTCTTGTAATGAACATTCGAAGTTCCTTCTCAATGAACATAATTCATTTACGTATTCAAGGAAGCGCTCTGCTGACTTAATCCTGAGCTATTAAGCTTCAATTAGGACGTCCTGGATGGTGTTGGCCGTTTTTTTTTAACTCATTGGTACAATGACAAGCACTGATTAAGCTGATTCTCCATTTCCTTTATCCATGAAGATTGGACGTGATGTGCTCGAGCGATGAGGTGTTTAACGAAGTCTCGCTCTTGTCGACAGTGGATAGATGCTGACACCAAAGCTGGGAATAATTCTATTAATGAGATAACGTAATGGCGACTCTCCGAGACGGTACCATTGTTGAAGGTTTCTTCAGGAATATTTTGTCGAGATGCGACTTCATTGTCTTCTGATCAAAATATAGGAGAACTCGTTACATTAATCGTCGATATAATATATTTTAGTTTTTAATAAGAGGTGTGTTTATTGACGTTTAATTATTTTTCAATAATTAAAAAGACAAAAAGCACCATTCTGGCACTTACTATTAGTGTAAAGCTGTAATTACTTTAGTTAGATAATTTAATTTAGTTAGATTACGTAAGATTTTTTCAATGATGTGATGGGTGGATAATCCATTTGTTATCCATATATATATATATAAATTTATAATCCATTATATATAATATGTGTGTGTGTGTAATATTGTAACAACCAACGCTCAGGAAGATCAAAAAATGAAAAGACGAATTTCTGCCTACGTTTCGACGTTTAATGCGACGTCTTCCTCAGGGCATCATTCGCTTACACTACTTGTATTATTAGAAATATATGTATTAGAATTGATTAATGGCTATTGTATTGTAAAATGATTGATTTATTGATCAATCGAATGTTACTGAACTTAGTAATCTTATTTTAATTATGAACTTAGTAATCTCGTAAGTCTTGTCATTCAATTCATTTTTAAAATAATATACATTTGGTTGTGTACACGGAAATTCTAAAATGTAACGTATCTCAATAAATATTATTCATACAATTGCGATTCCTAAATTTATAATGGAGTTAAGTCTGGAGAAAACTAGCGAGGAAGTGTGGAGAAAGAACTCCGTGCAAAGTTTCTAGTATCTTGTATGTCTTCGTACTCTTGTTCACGTCGCAGCGAGTAAAAGCTTCGACTTGTGTTCACTGCGTGGGTGGAGAAAGCGGCTCTGCGTTGCGAGTGAGGCGAGTGAAGAGGGACGGAGGGAGGGAGGGAACGAAGGGCAGGTGGCAGACAGTGCCCCCTCCCCCTCCCTCTTCGACCTCCTCACGTTCGATATTGTTATCAACCGCGGCGACGCGACGGCGCCCGCACTACGCGACGACGCCGACTGTTTCTCGTTCTTCATCGCTTCAATCGAGTTGCAAAAGAGATCGTTTTAGCTCCTTCGGAGGCTCAGGGACTAGTGTTCACTCGTCACCTACACATTCCGGGTTCAATTCCGACAGGGCCACAATAGAATCTGTAGCTTATCTTTGCAATATCCAAGTTCATACATGGCTATGACAGTTGAAAAGTAAACTCTCCTCCTTCTCCTCCTATCCACCTACTACTACTCCTAGTATCACTAACTCCTCCTCCTAGCACATCCGTGTAGGTAAATTTGTTGGTAAACCCAGCTAAGCGTTCCATCTTCTAACAACCACCCACCTCCTACATCCTATCGCCCCATGTAGATAAGCTTCAATAGCACGCCACATTTCCCATTTACAAATACTACGACAAAAAAAGAAACTAATATAATTCAGATCTATCGTTAGGCAACGGTTCTATTGCATTCACTGGTCCATACTAGTGGTATATATAATTGTTTCTTGTTTTAACCCCCATTCCAAAGTTGTAAACAATTAATACTTTATCTATTGAAATAGTATTAGTGAATGGTGTTTCAGTGGAACATTGTTCATGTGGACTGTGTCTGACTGTGATTCGGGTAATCTACAACTCGGATATGGGAAATTATATTTCTATTTAAAGGAGAAATTTGAATTAAACATTCAGTATCTGGAAATGATCAATACAAATTGTTGAAAAACAAACACGGAAGAAATGTTTACATTCGTCTTTGGAACCAAAGTATTTGCTAGATTATTTTTTTTAATGAAAATAGATTTAAATTAGCATTGCGTAGACTAGGCAAACATTTTGCCAACTGCCTTTCTTCAATTTCCTGGTTAGTACTAATGACGACGCATTACGATTTATTCTTCTATTTCCTTTGTTGACGTTTTCTTTTTTCGTATCATATTGATTCACTATTTTGTTGACTCTTGAATATGACACGTAGTATCAATAGATAGCAATGAGGAATCACGAACCATTATTTACGTACAAAATTCAAAACCTACATGACGTGAATGAACTCAGCTTGTTAGCAGTAAAACAATGTTCTGGAGACAGACCAATCTATTTGAAAATTAATGAACAAAAATATTTAGAAAAGCTGTGTTTTGAAAAAGAAAAAAGAATATCACAGGATGAGAGCCTTTACAGAACAAAGATATGCAATGCAGTTGCCCACGAGCTCATGCGTTTCCGACTATCATATCAAGTAAATTCCTGTGAGGCACATGTCAGGAGTCAACAACTGAGACGATTGGTGTAGCTTTAGTACAAATGTGACTTAAAATATAAATTTTACAATGATTATTTAGGACGTGTAAGATTTTGATTTCATGGGGTTAAAACAAAATTTTTAAACAAATAAAAATGTTTATCTAAAGTCCCAAGCGACATTTAACAAGAACAACTAAATGTAAACTTTTTAAAATTAAAATTTGAGTTATTTGTAACAGCGAAAAGGTTAATTTTCTAGCACCAAATTAATGCCCACAAGTCAGATGATGACCACTGTCTCATGAGACGTGGTTTCATGCCAGTTCGCTTGCAATCTCACTCAGGTTCGTAACAGTGAGGTCGGCGAACCATTTTCGACGGTCTGCTGCATTACTTGCACACCGGGCAACGGGTTCTAGCCAATTTACCATGAAATCACATAACGACTATTATTATTTTGATAATTTAACGTTTCTTTGACTTTAGGTACCTCTAGGGATTTTTATAATTATATCTATTTTCTGTTTATCTTGATTACTTTTGCGGACTCAGAAGATATTTGATGTCAGCTATAATTGCTGCTGTAGAACAAATAGCTAATCAAATAGTTTTTATCGGTTTGTTACTAGTTAGATAAATGTTTAAAAAATTAACATTTCAATACTTGTTGCAAGAGCTTGCTGTTCTTTGTTACTCAATCGATTCTTAAGCAAAATGATGCAGCTTTTTAAAGAAATCTATCATACTAATTACAAATTTTGTAAATAAAAATCATTTTTTCTCAACATTTGTTGTTTTCTCTGCGTATTCGTATTCGATTTTATGCGCTGCAAATTGTTTACGTGAATGAGAGATATCTGTGGGAAATAATTTTTATAATTCTTATCAAGAATACATGTTGGTTGACGTTATATAAACAACCAATTGGTCATCCGTTTGGCGTTCTTCGATCACACAAAAAGAAATCTGACTGACTAAATCATGTAGCATTTAACAAGATTCTTTTCTACATAGCCATAATGAAAACCACTCTATATGATCCTGCAGTTAAATCCAAATCAGCATCATCACACTGCGACTCCGAAGACAGTGACAAGAGCGTGTATGGTAGAGTTTTGCCAGCGCACGTTGGCGCTCGCGTCTGTCAGTTTATCCCAGTGGCATGATTGAGCAATTTCTATACCAGCACCGTTCCGTTGCATGATTGTGCACACAATGACGTACTTAAATGGTTTCTGTAGTTTGGCGAGAGTCGAAAGACAGGAATCACTGACAGAGACTGACCACTTCTGGACCATGCGTTCGTCGTACACATGCCCAGCGAGGACGTCGTCCACGGCTTCGTGGATCACTGAAGTGACTTCTTCGACAATGAATTGTTCTTCATTGATATCGTCCATTGCTCGGTCGAGAGAACGTGTGGATCAGTGAGGAAATGTTTTCTTCGGTGGAGACGATAGTGTGAAGACGAAATTACAGATATAATAAGTTATATTTTGTAAACAAAGCAATTGTTTACGTTGTTTCTCAGGTAACGATAGCCTGTTTATATAAAGCTCACAGTGTGGTTCCTTCGATAGCTACAGACTCAAAATAAATATTATGAACGATTTAGTGAAGTGCTTTGTGCTATGTTAAAAAAGACCTTTGTACTTAAATATAATTATGTTCTCTAAGCAAAAACTCGTATAAAAATAAAATATTTACAAATATAAATATTTAATAAAATACAAATTTCATTGTCAAAAAAGTTGTTACAAACCATGTAGGGGGCACAAATTTACTCTTCGGAAAGAGGCAAGAGATATCCCATCAAAATGGCTGAAAGGTAGTGGTAGATGTATTGTTTCTTAAAGAAATTTTCTAGCCAATAAGGACTAGTATCATTATATTACTCCCCAAATTAATCATAGCTATTAAAATGAAGGAAATGAAAAAGGAAAACTAATACATTTACTTTCTCTACTGATGTAGCCGTGTCATTTCTATGAGAACAAAAGTGTTAATTCTTGTTGAAAAAATATTTCCAGTAATTTTCTGTATTTTATGCGAGAAAAACGCGAAATTCGCACATTGAGCGAGTAGAAGTTTCCATCAACAAGCAGTCATTATCCACGATGAATTCTGCCTCTCAGCATGAATTGTATACCTAGTGAGGGGCTGGGAAATCAGACATTACAAAATATCTAATGAATGACCATTTTAATCTGCTACACTCCTTAAAAATGTTTAGAAACAGCTGTTTGGTATATTTTTGTCTTCATCATAAATTTAAAAAGGGGCCAATTTTACACTCGTGTCCACGTCTTTTCTCTATTCCGAGAAAACGTTTCGAATGCTCCCTAGCTTACACTTTTTGTATTCAGGTGCTTTGTGTCGTCGTTTTGAGTAACAAGTACCAGAATAGCGCGTGCAATGGTCGATTTTGTTGCGACGGAAATCTGCTAGCGTAGAACACGTGCTGCGGAAGCTTTATTGCGTGGCTATTTCAGTCACAAATATATATGAAGGCGGTCGGCGTTGTTCAGTGCGCAGTTACAAGAACAGAGGTGACGCATGGCCGTCGCAAGTCGCTCGCTGATCGACTCTGTGTCTGGGGAAATGTTTGCGAAGGGAAAAAAAAACTTTATATTGGCAATGATTGAGTGTTGTAGATGTTAATCGAATCATTATTTTCTTACATTTGTTTAAACTCTAACAACAACATTTGTTTCATCATCCGAGAAATCATTTATTCAAAACGTATTGATCTGTTCTTTCTATGAAAAAAAGATGTTCGGAACAATTTGGAAACTCGTGTCGGATCAATTTACGTTAGTTTGAAAATATTTTTTCAATTAGGTATTAAAAAATGTAACATTGAGAAAACTGTCTAATAAATAAATTGTTAGTATGTGTAACATTTAGAGTTCCTGTTCATTATTTACTGGTGGTGTGCATGCTAACCAAGGCGGATTGATATTGTGATGTTAAACTGAGCGAAATTAGCCACTGTCCACGTTTGTGTATGTTTGATTTATTACTTTCCAGCGCACTGTGATGCATTTATGAAATCGTATTTATGTTTGTCATGTGTCATGGAATCATTGCTTACGTTGAAGGGAATGAAAATAAAATTTGACTCAAAATACTTTCCAAATAAGCAAATACACCTCCGAACTTAAAAATTGTTCATTTGAAATGTTTTATGGGGGCACTTCATGAAATACTTCGTGGGTACTGTGAACGCACAAATTTTAACATTTTACCCAGATTTCTCTGGACGTTTTATTTGATTTGTGATCATTATCTTCCCTCTAATATGAAAGGCAAAATTCGTCAAATCACATTTCACTCCAATTGACCCCTTTGCAATAGGAGTATTGATAAATCGTTGTAGAGTGCCTCTGCAGTGCGTAACCATAATGGAAGTTTTTTCTCTGCATTGCTGAGTCAGTCAGTCAAGTTAGTCTAGTCTCACAGGTCAACGAGGCTTAAAGGTATGATTATCGGTGAACGTACGATATGTTGAATGGTTTGGATGATTTTTTTATCAAGAAAAGTTCTGTAATTTAGACGCAAAGTCTCCGAAAACATAAGTACTCTTTATTCAAGTATTAGTAAGGATGATTGGAGTTACTCATCTTCATAGATCTTCATCTTTTGTGACAACTTTTCAGCCAAATGTAGCGATTTACCTACTAAACTATATGAGTAACAACCGCTGACGTAACTCGAAGGTGACCTTGTATTCAACTGTTGCATTTTTTGTCTTGCTTGTCGTCTACTCGCTACATTCTTCCGCTTCCGTTAACAAAGCCTGCTACCACCTGCCGCCGCATCAAGGGAACGGTTCTTGCAAATTTCTCCTTCACTCGTCTAGCCGGACAGTTGAATGCTGCTTCAACGGTTCTTGCGCTGTTTTACATTTTCTGCGGCAGACAATAGTGCTAATGTCTTCTCGGTTGTTTTTGTAGGGTTTGTAAGTGAACGAACGCGATCCTTAGCGCTAACTTGTTCTAGAATTTTACTTTGTGGGAAGACGCCTTGATTAAGAAATCATCTCAGCATGACTTGTGAGAATTTTCTTCGGGGTAAAGATAAAATGGATGTACGAACTTCATAGGTATGTTTTAGGAGCACTTGTCGAAAGTATGAAATGACTATTCTGTTAGTACATTGAAATACGATAAGTACTAGAAATAGCTTCCGTAAACTACTATCGCTGAAGACAGTGACAGATGCAGGATATTATAGAGGAAGGGGCTTAAATTTCCGAAGCATCTGGGAATATGTAAAGTTTGGAGTAAGAAGATGCAATATTTTGCTATTAGACTATAATTCTAGTACCCAATGCCTGCGTANAGGGTATGATATTTTTTTTTTTTTTTTTTTTTTTTTGGGGGGGGGGCAGAGCCCTAACTCGGAAGCGCCTCCCACGCCCTAAATCTGCATCTCTCCCCATTGCATTACCTTTATTTTCTTTGCAGTCTAGACTTAAGGATAAATTAAGTATATTCAGCTCCTCCATTTAATCGTCTACACAAATTCTTCTTCCACTCTAAAATACATGTGTATTTATTGAATTAATTTAGCGTTTCCTCATTAACCATGTTTACGCGCCTTCATTGTGCCAGTTGTACGTAAATATGTGTGATTCGGAAAAATAGCATAACTTGTTTTAATTGAAAAAATTGTTAAGATCGTCATAACTCCTGGTTGTTTAATTTGTTCCCATACTTTCTCGGAAATTTTGTTTGAATAATAGTAATTGAAAATAATTTTCTCAGATTTAATTAACCTCATTTTCTCTCAACTTGTCATATTCCATCTCCGAGATGGTAAGAAAGCAAAGATGAGCCATCGTATAAATGCATTGGGAAGGTAGGGTGCGTGGCTCCTCCCTGAATAGTTGCTAATGTCACCTAGTGAGAGGTGACTTAATTTACGAATCCTCCTCAGCCCCACTGAAGTAGAAGTCGCTCTTGCGTTCACTTGTTCGGATAGACATCTACGCGCATGCGCCTTGATGAGGACCTTCCGATCCGTGACGCCAGAGAGCAGCAGTGAGTGGAGGTGGTGGCGGAGACCGTGCGCTCGTTGGAAAAATAATTAAATATTCACTTCGTTCAAGAGTGCTTTCGTGCAGTGTGTTAAATGGTACAACTCAATTTACTGTTAGTTCAACAATATGAATGGGAAATTCAGTTTCGTATGCGAGACAAAGAGCAAAAACGGGATTAAATTCTGAATTTTCATTTTAAAAAACTGGATACTTCATTATTATGTATTGGTACCATTTATTTGTTTTAATTATTCAGGTTCTTGAAATATTCGTGATTAATGATATTAAAGTTTTTTTTTCTTTTTTACGCTAATTTTCACGAGGATCGCACATTTTCTTGCTTATGATTTTATCGTCGAGAAAAAGTCGATAAGAGCTCATTGATAGAAATCTTTCTCCCACGTGTTTTTTACTATTAACTTTTTCCTCATTTTATTTAACAAATAAGTAGTTTGCTGAGGGTATATATAATTTGTGATTGAAGAGAATCTCATTTTTCAGCATGCAATTTAAATATAGTGGGTGATTATTTCTTGTTATCTCGTGTTGACTATTTTGCGTTGCTGACAAGATAAAGTATATATTCTCGTCAACATCTGAAATATTCTCTTACAAGAATTCTCAATATTATCTTCCCTTATATTGTAATAATCTCGCTAGTTTCGCATTTTCTTATCTTACATTTTACGTTTTGCAACCGCTTACTTAGCTAGTTATAGCCATTTTCTTTAAATTTCTACAAAATAATTATTAGGTATAAGAAGTGAAAATAGCTTCCTAAATAAGTCGAAGCATTCCACAAAATCAGATGTTTCGTACGTAATGTACTTGTTGCGAAGGAATAGTGTGTGAATGATTATAATCACTTATGAGTAATGCAAGTTACAGAAGTAATGTACTACGTCAACTCTGCTACTCTCTTACAAAGTTCTCCCAGCATTTTTCCTAGGAAAGAGTTCTCTCTAGCACATGCATAATTCTAGGGTATTTTGAGTCCCACCTCCTCCGAAAAAGATTTTTTTCTTTATTGTCCTGTACTAATAGAATATTTTCCTGTTGCTCAAATCTAAATACTTGTTCTACGTTATAACATCAATGCTCATACGATAATACCACTTTCATTGCTTACGTTTTAATCACTCAACAATTTCGTCGTAAAATAAACAGAAAGTTATTGAACGGTAATCTAATTTTGATAAATATAACGATTTATCTTTAAGGTACAATGTTCCACCAAATTTCTTATGCACCCACTCAAAAAAATTCTCTTTATGGCAATTCATCATCAACGTGAACAAGTTTTGAATGGTATAGAAAATAGAAAAGCTTATTTTTATTCTTGATTTATAATTGTATGCTATGAATCAGGGAAAGAGAATCTAAAACATCGCAAGAACTCAAATGAACGTGTTTAAGAACAAAGCTATGAAAGTATTCGTAACCTTGCTAAAGGTACGAGATTCGCAACTTGAATGACGCAGAGGACGAATAGACGTCAGTAAATTCCTTACTATTATTATACAACACTCTTCTTGGAAGAAATAAAAAAATATCTATAGTAGCATTTATAGAGTAATTTGAACGAAAAACACCTCGGAAACATAAAATCTTCTGTTATGTAAAATTTTTTATGCTCAAGATTTTTTCTTTGGAAAATATACAATTTTGAATTCCAATAATGGCTTCAGTTCCTACACACCAACCTTCCGGTAAATAGAAAATTGCTCAATAACACGGTCTATTTGGTAGTCTCGCTTACTCAGTAACTTACGAAGTTTGACGATATCGCTGCAGGAAAAAATATCTTGTCGAACGATTCCTTGTTCAGATGGTAGAGACATTCTCTCTCTTGCAGCCTCTACTCGGTAAAGTAAAACTGGTCAATGTAATTTTTTTTAAATGTTACCTTATAATGTAAGCAAAATTTCTGAAAATTAAAACTGATTATTATTAAGATTAAATAAATAAATTTAATGTCAAAAAATCAGTTAGAAACTTCATAGGACAATAAACTAATTTACACTCCGGAAACAAACAAGGAAGCATCCCACCAATTCCAATCATGAATCCCAAGGCTGTTGGTGGATCACACATTTCTGCGCCCAAGGCAAAATCATGATATGTTCCCTCTGTAATAAGAAAAAAAATACTAAGCTGCTTGTTTAAATCTGCAGTAATCACCAAATATATATCCTATAGAATAAAGAATAATGTATTTTTTTACTAATGCGCACTAGTATGAAATCATTACATTATTCTGAAAATATTGCTGGTAAATCGTAACTGACGAAGTAACTCTTAATTAAAATATTTCGTAATTATTGAGATAATATACATTATAATTCTATATATTTTATCGGTGGCTGATCGGAGGGAGGAGGGCTTTAGGGAATTTACAGCTATAGAGCATTTGGAAAGTTTGGTGCAACACGATGCCGTTTTCGTGCAATGTAAGATTCTGTGAGAATTAATTTTTACCATCCTAAACGACAATTAGGTCCTCGTTCCATACATATTGTTTTAACAAATATAAGATGACTTTATTTTCCACTCATTTTTGGAGGGGGGAAATTGACTGCGGGAACCGCCTACTCCCTTAGATTGTATACTTGCGTTATTGTTTACTTGAAAAGTACTGGAAATACTGGAAGGCGAATATTTGTTGGGGATTCGCTCTCGTGAGAGCTTTAGACGAGCTGTACATATCAGTCGCCGTCTTGATGGAACACATAGGCGATTCGATTCCAATCGTGCTTCTAAGTCTTCATTCTGCATTAGCATCGCCATTAGCACGGTGCGTGCTTGGACCGAAGGAACGATTTCGTCACGGTCTCTATCGGATCACTTTCTTCCCACCCCCCACCCCA